>CAUYPK010042550.1:0-13856 GCA_963574355.1 Loris lydekkerianus | reverse complement strand
CAGGAATGGAAGAAAAAGTATCCAATGTACTCAGCCCTACTATGAAGCTAAACTATAGCTTTCACATGAAGGCTATAACCCAACTATAGCACAAGACTATGGGGAAAGGACCAAGGAAGGGGAAGGGAGGGGGGAGGTTTGGATGGAGGGAGGGCAATGGGTCAGGCCACATCTATGGTGCATATTTTTATCTATAATAAAAATAAATAAATAAATAAATAAATAAAGGAAAGGCCATTTGTTTATATAGTATTTATAATAGATTAATACCTAGGAGGAAAAGTATAAATCATGACTAAGTAAATAAAAGAAAATTGAAATATAAAGTAGGATATATTATGTTCCTGGATTGGAAGACTCAATATTATAAATATTATTTCTCAAATTGAGCTAGAGCAATGCCATTGTATTATTCATAATTCTATTATTTTGTAAAAGTCATCAAATTATTTCTAAATTTCATATAGAAGTGAAAAGATAGAGAATAGAAAAGACAATCTTGAGGGTGAACAAAACTAGACACTACACACTTACTAGGTACCAAAAATTATGGAAACTATAATAAGATAGTCTAATTTTAGTTCATGAAGAATCACACAGATAAATGGAACAAAATAAAGATTCCGAAATTAATTTATAGGTGCTACTAGGATGCACAGAAATGGATGATCTTTTGATAACAGATTGAGTATACAAATTGAAAATGGCTAAACTACATATAAAAGTAGAAGTCTGATCCCTTAATCTGTAGCAACCAAACCAGAAGCCAGACCACAATTTTTCCAAAAAACTGGGAAGGAAAACCACAATCTTTGTAGCAATGGGCCCCAAATAGCTAGGACTTGATACATAACTGACAGCTTCCCTGTATTTGGCCACTGTTTCCAAATTAGGAACAGCTTGAGAAAGCCAACTATGCTTCTCCTAGCAATTACACAGGACACCTGATCTCCATCTCCCCCATGCCTACAGCCTTGGGCCAAGGAATACCTGAGCCCTTCCTTTTTCCTACAATAAATCTTTCCTATTTCACTGCCTGCCGTTGATACTCTGTTAAATGCAAATGAGGTGTTTGATTCCCTTGCAAACTTTGAGCAGCCTTCCTTGTTTTTATTTGGATGATCTTCATTTATTTTTTAAATAGTACAGGATCAACTGATATCTATAGATGAAAGAGTGAATCAAGACCCCTTTCTCACAGCATGTACAAAAATCAGTTCCAAATAGGTCCTTGGCCTAAATATAAAGCAGAATGCAAAATAATACAGTAATATAGAATAATATCTTTATGACTTATGATAAGCCAGTATGTTAATTTAAAATTTATACCTTAAACCCTAACATAACTTAAGAAAATAAAAAGTTGAATTTCATCAAAATTAAAAACTTTATTAACTCTGCTATGCCTATGAAACAAGCCACCATTCATCTTGGATGAATTCTGTAGTAAATTCATAACTGTTTTCTCTGACTCTGATCCATACTCAGCCTCCAACCAAGAGATCTAGCTAACATGAATCAGTCCTGCCACGCCTGTCCTGCAGAGCCATGCTGGTACAGTCTGTCTCTTTAGCCTCACATTCTCCCTCTTTCTTCCTCCCTTACCATACTGCAGTCATACTGGTTTCCAACATTCCTTAGAGCAAAATAAGCTCTTTCTTGCTCCAGGGCCTTTTTACACACTAATCCATAGACTAGGATACTAGTTCTCTATTTTTTTATTTGATACCTTCCTTTCTTCTTTAAGATCTCAGGAATGGCAGCACAAAAGCCATTCTTATTCTTTTACCTTCCCAAATTTTTGTATCCACCATCCTCCTTCAGCATTATATTTCCTTTAATTACACTGTTTTTCATCATAATGTGTACCATGAACTCTACTTAGTTTACCTACCTATTATTTGGCTTCCTCACTGTATTGTGAGGAATGAGGAAACAGTTCTTGACTATTCAGAATTATACTGTCCACATACAATGTTGTGGCATCATGATTGGTGTTTAAAAACACTTGTTGAGTGAAGAAATGAATGAATGAATAAATGAATGAATGAATAAAATTAAAATCTAGTTTTCTTTAAGGGGTTTTCATTTTTTTCCCTTAATCTGTATCATGTAATTTTTTCTGTCCCCAAATAAACATTGTATAACTTGGTTATGAAAGAATTTACATATTTTTTTAATACAACTAAAACATTTCACCTATAAAACATGGTGTTTAACACTTTTCACTTTTTCTTTTAGTTGAGAATACATGTATAGTTGGCTTGATTGATAGGTGAAGTATACTTTTGCCTACATATAATCATTTAAGAGACATCAGAGTCCTTTTCTTCTCTCAGGTGACACATTGCTTAAAATTACATTTTTTTAGAGAAAAGGAGAAAGAAACAGATATTTTAGAGAAAGGGCAACAAAAAAAAAAAAAAGGAAAGAAACAAATAATTTCACTTCTAACATTTCTTTTGTTGTTGCCCAATAAGAACTTTGAACTCTTGGATTCTTTTCAGAGAAGATGCAATCTGTGTTATAACCTTTCACCCCAAAAAGAAGAAGAATGCTGTGTATTTGGCCAAATAACAGTTTTGTCTCCTTCCATTGTTGCTAGTATAGCAGATATAGACAGAACTGCTTCTTCCGATTGTGAAGAAGGTGAGGAGAAGTAAGAGGAGGAGGATAGGAGAAGGGCAGCCTTTGTGCCATCTTTCTTTCTCTCCGTTCATTCACTATACACTTTCTGTACTTTTGCTTCTTCTATGTCTTCATTTTACTTTTTGATTCCACAAATATTTTTCTGTCAAAGAGCCTGGAAGTAAATTGCCATGATTTTGTATTAGGAAGAGCCAAGTTGGAATAATGTCTGTGCCACTTAGCAGCTTTGGATTGTTTTGCCATCTACATGTATAAAATGCTATCATTAATACTTACATTCTTTGATTTTTGTGGCAATTACATGAGATACTGAATACTCAGTAAATGTGACAAACCATCTATTTTTAGTGATAGACATGTTTCAATATGAGATCCAACCATCAGAATAGCCTTTTCCCCAAATAACTGATGACAATTTTGAATATGAAATATCACCGTATGTCATTGGGGAAGATGATTTCAATAGTTTATTCTCTAGCCCTCACATGAATTTCTTAGTTATTTCTCAGTTCTTGGTTCAAGACTTTAACTTAACCTCATGTATGCAAGTAAGCCCAGAGAAGAGTTTGTTTTACTTGGTGAGATAACATGTAGTTAATGAGCTAAATTCCTACTTAGGAAGGCACATACTGAACTAAGTGGGTGGATCAGAGTTGACTGCCAATCACAGATATTACCTACCATACTCAATGATTAGGAATTAATGATGAGATAGATAGTAGTTACCCCTTGCTTAAAATCAAGAGATCACATATCCAAATGTTCATGGGTCATGGTCCAGTTTCTGCTCTTGGTTTCCTATATTCCCTTGAGTAAGGATAGAATAACAATGACAGTGTAGGATGAACCATGCTGCCAATTCGTTTACAGTATTTAATTGAACTTGCTGTCTTTGTATTTTATCTGTTATTCTTGGCCCCTTGGGACACTGATCAGTATGAGGTTCTAAGTCACAATTTCATTCACTAACTGTGTGCTGGAGCTTGTAATGAGTTTGTCTAAAGCCTTTCACACTTCTGCTTTCCATAGAAGGTTCATTTACCTTTCTGAAACAGAACAAAGCTGTGTTTAGATTTCCCTGATTTCCACAGACAAGTCACTCCTGGGAGCCTGCTGTAGAAAATGTTCACTGAGGTACATTTTGAATTGATTGGCTGATGGGTGAACAGGGAAAAGCAGCCAGAAAGCTCCTGTCCTATATGCTTCACCCCGGCCTCAGAGTTATTAATTGTACATCATAGCATTCTCTTTCCTGTAAATACATGTCTAACTCCTTTATTAAAACTTCACACTAATTACTTCTCTTGCCTCCCTCGATGGGTTGATTCCATATGCAATGTATTAATTATTCTCTCTGCAAGAACTCTAACATAAATTCCTCTGGAGCCTGTTCCTTATTGCTTCTTAAAATTGTGTCCTTTTATTCCTTTTCTTGATGATAACTTATTTTTGTTGCTTTCCCCCCTCCTCTTCCTGCATCTTGACACAGTGATCATATTAGTAGGGGATATTTTTAACAAAGTATTGTCAAAAGTGAATCCATATCTTTCCACATACCCCTCTTCATTCCAGCAAACCCAAGGTCAGCTGGACCTTTCATGATAGGCTACTTTCTCTGAAGATCTTTCAAAGTTATGAACAGGAATGTATGAGAGCAGATTCTTGAACTAGCATAATTGGACATAGTTATCTTTCAGTATTAATGACATAGAACAAAGCTGAAGTAGTAAAGGAGAAGTGAGAATGAGAATTAGCAGAAGGTAGATAAGAAAATAACTCTTCTCAGTGAGTAACATCCTGTAGATTTTCTTCTTGAAAGTCAATAAATAGCCATTGAAATCCTTTGGCATTTCAGAAAATCATATATTCTTTGCCGATAGTACCATAGTATTAATAATAATGTGTATCACCATGTATAAAAGTAGAAAGTCCCTAGCTCCAGTAATGGAGCACCCATGATCAGCTTCTTGTAATTATTCAGTTCTTTGCACTCCAGAAGAAATACACACCAAGCATTTGACCCAATTCACAAATATATAGCTTATTTAATGACCCTAAACTCGATGTTTACCTTGATTGTATATAAATGATTTTGGAAAACTGAGGGGCAAATAAATCTCTCTGTCAATTGTTGCATGGTTTGGAAATGTGAGATAATTTTGACTTTTGGAAAGTATGGAATGTTTGGAAGACTGCTATTCTAAAGACTCAATTATCATTTTATTTTCTACTAATTCAGGTTGAGCTATAAATACTATTTCTTGGAAAAACTAGCACTGGTGGGTCATGATGTCCCCAATAGTGCAGTGGACAATTTAGCTGTATTAGCATGGGGAGTAAACCAAACTTACTGCCCACACTGAACTATAGGACATATAAAAATATCACATGGCCCATTGCTGTCCATGATTGGGATGGACAGAGAAGTACAAATGCCAGATAATCTCAAACTTCAAGAAAAAATATGACATTTAAGAACTTAACAATATTTATAGGCGCCAGGTACAAATCAGAACACCTGGTCACTTAACTTGACCCCTCTAAGTGTCAGCTTTATAATCTGTAAAATAAAAACATTGCCTGCCATACCTACATTTTAGAGTGCACAGGAACTGAATATTTGCAATATAACAAACCAATATCACTTAGGACACGAGGAATCATTACTATCATTGGCACTGGTCAAATTAACCATTGCCGACTAGCAGATCAATCTTATATTTATGTTGTTTTTCCTTCTTTATTTTGGAAGTATAGTTGAAAATTGTTTTGTTCTAGGCATTTTACCCCTGACTCAATTTTGATTCTGTTATTCTATTCTATTCTTTTATTCTATTCTTTTTTATAATACTTTCTCGAAGAATTAACTAATCTCACTGAGTACCTGAAACCTATAAATTAATTCTAATAAACCTAAAAGCCTTTTTGAAATATCTTGGAGCACACATTTAATTACATGGAGATAGTTTTTCTCTATGTATTCTGTCAAATAACTTGACATTTAAAATACCTCCCCATAGATCTGCATCTCTAAACATGGGCCTGCTTTGAAGGAGTGCTTCATAAGAACTTGGGGCTGGAAACAGTATCACCATTGCTATATTGATGTTATGTGCCTGAGGCAGCCTTCTAGAGAGTTTTTCTGTGTTGTATTTCACTATTATTACTCCATCATGGTCAATTAGCAAGATAGACTTCTGGCTTTTAGGCTTGAAAATGGGGCTTCTTGATTATTTATGCTTCTGAGATGTTATTGAGTAATTCAGCTTAGTAAAGATCTTCAATGTGTTCCATCATGATGACTGTAAATCCAGGTGTTAATACTCTCGGATGGCCCATCATCTCACTGGAGATACCTAATAAAGCAGCCATTAACTGACTGTATATTGCGATGTAAACTATGCTGCTCACTGAACTTCCTATTACCAAGAGTACCACTGTGGAGGCAGAAGAGATTATCTAAGTAGGGACTAGCCATGATCATAAAGAAACCACAGAAACAAAGATGTTTCCTTTACCCAGTGAAAGTACGTATGCATAAAGAATCAGATCTGAGTGGTAGGTATGAAGGAAAGATTTGATCCATCACATTATAAAATTACAGGGATAAATCACTTTCCATACTGCAGGCTTATTAAGCAGGTGTAGAATGCAGCAGCTACTACAGATGCTGTTTTGCCCCTAAGGGTATTCAGCTATTTTCCCTTTGGCAAATCTAGCATCACATAAGACTAAAAATCAGACTCTGAAAGCAAAGGAAGTTTGAGCTTCAACTAAAAATACACCAAGAAAAGCTTTAGGTATTTTAAATACAGTAGAGCCCATGTAAGTTGACCACCCAAGGGATGAAACAAATTGGTCATTATTCAGAAGTGGTCAACACAAGGAACTAAGCGTACTGTATTGATATGTACATGTGGTGCTTGTCTGAAAATTAGGTCAATTTAAGGAGGTAGTCAATGTAGGGAGGTGTTCAACTAGGATTAGGGTTAAAAGTCATTGCTTAATTTTATGTTCTTGGGGAAAGGGAAGAAATAATGAAGCCAGTTACCTAAACAAAAATGCATGGGGGATATTCAGATAGAAAACAACAGCTAGACTAGGACCCTGGAACTATGAATCCCCATTGTGTTTCTTCCACCACTAGGGGTTTAAGACTTGTTACTTCATTTAGGTGCCAGTTTCTTCTCAATTCGAGGGAAATGAGATCAAACTAAGTTGGGATTGATGAAGACAGAGTTTATGTACTATTATTGTCTAATCTTGTAGCAGGTAAGATATTACTAATTAACTTATTGTTAAAAAAATGAATGCAAAAGTGGTATCACATTCATTT
This sequence comes from Loris lydekkerianus, assembly GCA_963574355.1. Taxonomy (NCBI): domain Eukaryota; kingdom Metazoa; phylum Chordata; class Mammalia; order Primates; family Lorisidae; genus Loris; species Loris lydekkerianus. The sequence goes on along the minus strand of CAUYPK010042550.1, from coordinate 6,871 downwards.
ATACAATGCTTCATGGAATTGCTGACTGCAGTGTGGGGAGAATTGGAACATGAGAGAAAATACCTTTGGCTATGATATGATTATGGGACTGTATGACCTGGTTCTGTGGTTGCTTCCCTTCCCAGTTTGTGTGATTAGCAAAAGGTATTGAATCTATACTACCACATGGAATTTGAGGGCGTTTCTACAATAAGTAGAGCCTCTGTGCCCTAACAAGCCTATCTTATGTAGGCTTTCTCCCTTCATGCTCTTCTTTTCTTTCTTAACTTTCCCTTCCCTTTAAATAACTTTTTGTGTCACTAAAAAATAATAATAATAATAATAATAAAAAATAAAAATAGTTGAGTTCCAAAATCTCTGACTTAGAAAAAAAAAATCCTTTAATCAAGAGAAGATGTTGGTGTTCTATACCTAATAGCCTGAAATATTTGAATATTTCTCAGCCTAGGTGGCTTTTCTGCACTCCTAACTATCAAAAATAACAGAACAGCCTTTGCTAAATGCTGTGGGAAACTAAAAGCATAAGCTAAAAGCATGAGCAGTGTCTTACAAGAGTTTATAATCTAAGAGAAAAGAGAAAAATATATACAAAACAACCCCAAGGAAACATAAAGTACTATAACAATATACAATCTTTAAAATAGCATCCATCATGCAAACTGTTGATAGATTAATCTTCCCCAAGCACTACTTTTATCATATCCTCTGCCTCTCAACAACCTTCAGAGCCTTATTTCTTATCACATTAAGTCCAAACTCCTCTGCTGTTTTTCAGGACATCCTTAATAGGGCTTCATCTGATTTATCCAAATTTATATCCTACTATTTCCCCACCAGGCCAACAAACCTTTGGTCATAATGTCTTTACCAGTTCATTTGTGAGAAAGGATAGCCCCAACCCCAGCTCATCTCTCATTTCTTTGGAATATTACATATAGTTCAAACCATAAATTTAAAAACTAAAAAAAAAAAAGGTCAGTTCTGACTTCCACCTTGAAGCTATTTTTTGATGCATCAGGCCATATTGATCTTTCATTTGTTTGAATGCCAGATGGTGCCTATAGCATTTAAATATTTATTTTTGGAATATGGGATGTTCCTTCATTAGCTGAGTGACTTTGGATTAAAAACTCTAATCTCACTAGGCCTGGTTTCCTGAACAATAAAAAGACAACTTTCAGAATTATTGTTATGCCTGGAGATTATATCTATAAAAGATTGAGAATTGGTCTTGACAAGTTAGCATTAAATAAATCACTTTAAACACTATGGAAATAACAAAAAGTAGAATGACAGCAATATCAAAACTTACTCATATTGTCTTTATATCTTTCACTCATAAAAAATTATACATTTCTCAGATATGCATACTTTACATTGTCTATCAGAGGTGTTTAATAAATATTTGGAAATTGGTTAAAGTTTTCCATTTGAAATTTGAGAGGCAGCATTAGAGTTGTTGATAAGAGGCTCTCATACTCTGGAGAAAGATTCCTCAGTTGACACCATAGATCTTCCTCTCACATACAATAAGGACTTTGGCAAGTTATTTCAACTCTCTATGCCTAGCTTTCCTCATTTATAAAATAGAGATAATAGAATCTATCTTAACTGATTGTTTTGAGGATTATGTTTGTCAAAATTTATACAGTTAGTATTTTAAAATAGCAAATTTGTGGTTAGAATGAGGTAAGCAAATAACAAGCACTATGTCAATATTCATTTCGGACAATTTTCAACATAAATTACTCTTCTTGAGCAGTCTTCTCAACCCTTGTATCCTGTCTGACTCTTCCCATTATCAAAATATAATTGCCTTATATTTCATATTTGATTTTAGATAACATTTCTTTTTTTTTAATTAAATCATAGCTGTGTACATTAATGTTGTCATGGGGCACCATACACTAGTTTCATAAACCATTTGACACATTTTCATCACACTGGTTAACATAGACTTCCTGGCATTTTCTTGGTTATTGTGCGAAGACATTTAAATTCCACATTTACTAAGTTTCACATACACCCTTGTAAGATGCACCACAGGTGAAATCCCACCAATCCCCCTCTCTCTGCCCACCACCCACCTCCCTCCCCTTTCTTTCCCTTTTCCCCATATTCTTAGGTTGTAACTGGGTTATAGCTTTCATGTAAAAGCCAAAAATTAGTTTCATAGTAGGGCTGAGTACATTGGATACTTTTTCTTCCATTCTTGAGATATTTTACTAAGAAGAATAGGTTTCAGCTCCATCCATGTAAACATGAAAGAGATAAAGTCTCCATTTTTCTTTAAGGCTGCATAATATTCCATGGTGTACATACACCACAATTTATTAATCCATTTGTGGATTGATGGGCACTTGGGCTTTTTCCATCATTTAGCAATTATTAATAGGGCTGCAATAAATATTCTGGTACAAATATCTTTGTTATGATGTGATTTTTGGTCTTCTGGGTATATGCCTAATAGGGAAATTATAGGATTGAATGGAAGATCTATTTTTACATCTCTAAGTGTTCTCCATATATCTTTCCAAAAGGAATGTATTAATTTGCATTCCCACCAGCAGTGTAGAAGTGTTCCCTTTACTCCACATCTACGCCAATATCTCTGGTCTTGGGATTTTGTGATATAGGCTAATCTTACTGGAGTTAGATGATATCTCAAAGTAGTTTTGATTTGCATTTCTCTGATGATTAAAGATGACGAGCATTTTTTCATATGTCTGTAGGCCACACACCTGTGTTCTTCAGACAAGTTTCTCTTCAAATCTCTTGCCCAGCCTGCGATGGAATGACTTGTTCTTTTCTTGCTTATACATTTCATTTGAGTTATCTGTGGATTCTGGTTATTAAAACTTTGTGGGAGACATGACCTGCAATATCTTCTCCCATTCTGAAGGCTGTTTGCTTGCTTTACTTACTGTGTTCTTGGCTGTGCAGAAGCTTTTTAGTTTGATCAGGTCCCAGTAGTGTATTTTTGAAGCTGCTTCAATTGCCCGGGGGGTCCTCCTTATAAAATACTTGCCCAGATCGATTTCTTAAAGGGTTTTTCCTGCACTCTCTTGTAGTATTTTTATAGTTTCATGTCTTAAGTTTAAATCTTTAATCCAGTGAGTCTATCTTAGTTAATGGTGAAAGGTATGGGTCCAGTTTCATTCTTCTACAGCTTGCCAGCCAGTTCACCCAGCACCATTTGTTAAATAGGGAATCTTTTCCCCACTAAATGTTTTTAATTGGTTTGTCAAAGATTAAATAACAGTAACTAGCTGGATTCATTTGTTGGTTCTCTGTTCGGTTCCAGACATCTACTTCTCTGTTTTTGTGCCAATACTATGCTGTTTTGATCACTATTGATATATACTACAGTCTCAGGTCTGATAGCATGATACCTCCTGTTTTTTTGTGTTTTTTTTTTTTTTTTTTTTTTTTCTGAGTAATGTCTTGGCTATTCGAGGTTTTTTCTGATTCCATATAAAACAAAGTATTATTTTTTCAAGATATTTAAAGTATGACAGTGGAGCTTTAATAGGGATTATGTTAAAATTATATATTGCTTTGTGTAGTATAGACATTTTAACAACGTTGATTCTTCCCAGCCATGAGCATGGTATGTTTTTCCATTTGTTAACATTTTCAGCTATTTCTTTTCTTAGAGTTTCATAGTTCTCTTTATAGAGATCTTTCATGTCTTTTGTTAGATAAACACCCAAATATTTCATCTTCGTTGATACTACTGTGAATGGAATAGAGTCCTTAACTGATTTTTCAACTTGACTATTGTTGGTATATATTTAAAGGCTACTGATTTATGAATGTTGATTTTGTAACTCAAAGCTGCTGTATTCCTTGATCACTTCTAAAAGTTTTGTAGTAGAATTCCTGGTGTTTTCCAGATATACAATCATATCATCTGCAAAGAGTGACAGTTTTATCTCTTCTGATCCTATATGGATACCCTTGATTGCCTTTTCTTCCTTAATTGCGGTGGCTTAAACATCCATTACAATGTTAAAAAGCAGTGGAGTCAATGGACACCCTTGTCTGGTTCCTGATCTGAGTGGAAATGGTTTCAATTTAACTCCATTCAATATGACATTGGATGTGGGTTTGCTGTAGATGGCCTCTATCAGTTCAAAAAATTCCTTCTATACCAATTTTCTTAAGTGTTCTGATCATGAAGGGATGCTGGATATTATCAAAAGCTTTTTATGCATCAATTGAGAGAATCATATGGTCTTTGTTTTTTAATTTTTTTTTTATGTGCTGAATTATACTTATATATTTATGGATATTGAACCAGCCTTGAGACCCTGGGATAAAACCGACTTGGTCATGATGTATAATTTGTTTAATGTGTTGCTGGATTCTGTTTGTTGGGATCTTGTTGAATATTTTTGCACCTATATTCATTTGTGATATTGGTCTATAATTTTCTTTTCTTGTTGGGTCTTTTCCTGGTTTGGGGATCAGGGTGATGTTTGCTTCATAGAACATGTTGGGTAGTCTTCCTTCTTTTTCTACCTTTTGGAACAGGTTGAGTAACACAGGTACTAATTACTTTTTAAAGGTTTAATATAATTCTGACGTGAAATCATCTTGTTCCAGGCTTTTCTTTCTAGGGAGATTTTGTATGGTTGATGCTATTTCAGAACTTGATATGGGCCTATTCAACATTTCCACTTGATTCTGGCTAAGTTTTGGAAGGTGACGTGCTTCCAAGTATTGGTCAATTTCCTTCAGATTTTTATATTTCTGAGAAAAGTTTCTTGTAATATTCATTAAGAATTATTTTAATTTCTGAGGAGTCTGTTGTTATTTTGTCTTTGTCATTTTTGATTGATGAGATTAGAGATTTTACTCTTTTTTTCCTGATTAGGTTGGCCAAAGGTTTATCTATTTTATCCACCTTTTAAAAAAAAACAACTTTTTGATTTATTGATCAGTTGTATGATTCTTTTGTTTTCAATTTCATTTAATTCTGCTCTAATTTTGGTTGTTTCTTTTCTTCTACTGGGTTTGGAGTTGGAATTTTCTTCCTTTTCCAGTTGCTTGAGATGTCCCATTAAGTTGTTAACTTCCTCTCTTCCATTCCCTTGAGGAAGGCTTGCAATGCTATAAATTTCCCTCTTAGGACTGCCTTTGCAGTATCTCAGAGGTTCTGATAATTTGTGTCTTCATTGTCATTTTGTTCCAAAAATTTGGCAATTTTTTTCTTGATCTCATCTCTTACCCAGCTATGATTCAGCATAAGGTTATTTAACTTCCATGTTTTTGTATGAGTATGCAGATACTTTTTGTTACTGAGCTCAACTTTTATTCCATTGTGGTCCGAGAAGATGCAAGAAATAATTTCTATTCCTTTAAATTTACTGAGGTTAGACTTGTGACCTAAGATGTGATTGATTTTGGAGTAAGTTCCGTGGCTGATGAGAAGTATGTATATTCAGTTTTGTTGGGATGAAATGTTCTGTAGATGTCTGCTAAATCCAAATGTTGGATGGTTAAGTTTAAATCTAAACTATCTTTGCTCAGCTTCTTATTGGAGGATTGATCCAACACCGCCAAAGGAATGTTGAAATCTCTGACTATTATGGAGCTAGAGGAAATCAAGTGGCTCATGTCTGCTAGCATTTCTCTTATAAATTGAGGAGCATTCTGGTTGGGTGCATAGATATTAATAATTGAAATCTCATCATATTGAGTATTACCCTTAACAAATATGAAGTGACCATTCTTATCTTTCCTTACTTTTGTTGGTTTAAAGCCTATTGTATCTGCAAATAAAATTGCAACACCTGCTTTTTTGTGATTACCATTTGCCTGAAATATGGATGACCATCCTTTCACCCTGAGTCTGTATTTGTCTTTTAAGTTAAGATGTGATTCTTGTATGCAACAAATATCTGGCCTGAGTTTTTGTATCCAGTCAGCTAACCTATGCATCTTTAGAGGACATTTTAAGCTGTTCACATTAATGGAGAATATTGATAAGTCTGGTAAAATTTTGGGTATCGAATTTTTCAAAAATCCAGTGGACATTTTTAATCCTTTCGCCAGTGTGGAAGTTGGAGTTTGATCAAAAGTTTCTGAGTGAGTTTACTTTTGTGGTGAAGGATTGTGTTGGTCATTATGGAGGATAGGTCTGAGAATGTTCTGAAGAGCTGTTTGGTTATGACAAATTTCTTCAACATATGAATGTCATTAAAGTATTTAATTTCTCCATCATAAATGAAACTCAGTGTAGCTGGATACAGGATTTGGGTTTGAAAGTTATTTTGTTTTAGGAGATTAAAAGTTGATGATCACCCTCTTCTGGCTTGAAAAGTTTCAGCAGAGAGATCTGCAGTCATTCTAATATTCTTCCCTTTGTAGGTAATAGCTTTTTTTCATCTGGCCACCTTAAGAATTTTTTCCTTCAACTTTAGTGAAGTTGATTATCATATGCCTGGGGGATGTCTTATTGGGATTGAGTTGTGCTGGGGTTCTGAAACTGTCTGCTATCTGAATTTTAGAATCTCTAGGCATGTCTGTAAAATTCTCTTTTATAATTTCATGGAGAAGGGCCTCTGTGCAGGCCTCTAGTGAGGCAACTTCATCAGTTTCAGTGACTCCAATGAGTCAGATATTGGGCTTCTTTGAATTATCCCAGAGCTCTCTGAGAGAATGATCCATTTTTGCTCTTTATTTCTCTTCCTCTTTGAGAGTTTGGGAGTGTTCAAAGGCTTTGTCTTCAATGTCAGAAATCCTTTCTTCTGCTTGCTCCACTCTGTTACTGAGGGATTCTACTGTATTTTTCAGATCTTTGAGGGCTGCAAATTCTTGTTTCAGTGTGTCTAAGTCTTTGGTGGTTTTGTCTTTAAATTCATTG
>CAUYPK010042549.1:0-11689 GCA_963574355.1 Loris lydekkerianus | reverse complement strand
ATCTCAGATCTGTTGGCATAAAAGTAGCACTTCTTCTGCAAAAATAAACAGATGCCTCCCTTTTTGGCAGTTAATAGGTCTAACCCCTTCTTGTTGGGGCAAGTATTTAAAGTCTTTTGCCGAAACCCAAATGGGTTTTTTCTCGTTTTTTTTTTTTTTTTTTTTAATTTATAGTGATCAAAACAGCCTGGTATTGGCACAAAAATAGAGAGGTAGATGTATGGAACAGAGTTGAGGACCAAGAGATGAACCAGACACTTATCATCATTTGATCTTTGATAAGCCTATCAAAAATATAAATTGGGGAAAAGATTTCCTATTTAACAAATGGTGCTGGGAGAACCTGCTGGCAACTTGTAGAAGACCAAAAATGGACCTACACCTTTCACCATTAACAAAAATTGACTCTTACTGGGTAAAGGATTTAAACTTAAGATATGAAACTATAAAGATTCTTAGAGTGCAGGAGAAACACTTGAAGAAATTGGCTTGGGAGTATACATTATGAGGAGGGACCCCCACACACCCCTGGACAATTAAAGCAACACTCAAAATACATTACTGGGATCTGATCAAACTAAAAAGCTTCTGCACAGCCAAGAACACAGTAAGTAAAGCAAGGAGACAGCCTTCATAATGGGAGAGAATATTTGCAGGTTATATTTCTGACAAAGCTTTGATAACCAGAATCCACAGAGAACTCAAATGTTATTAGCAAGAAAAGAACAAGCAACCCCATTTTATTGTGGGCATGGGACTTGAACAGAAGCTTCTCTGAAGAAGATAGGAACATGGCCTACAGACACATGAAAAAATGTTCAGAGAAATGCAAACCAAAACCACTTTTAAATATCATCCAACTCCCGTTTGAGCAGCTCACAAAACAAAATCCCAAAACTACAGATGTTGGCGTGGATATGGAGAAAAGGGAACACTTCTGCACTGCTGGTGGGAATGCAAGCTAATTTGCCTCTTTTGGAAAGAGAATACTCAGGATCCAAAAGTAGACCTGCCATTCGATCCTGCAATTTCTCTACTAGTAGCATATCCAAAAGACCAAAAATCACTTTATAACAAAGATATTTGCACCAGATTGTTCATTGCAGCTCAATTCATAATAGCCAAGTCATGGAAGAAGCCCAAGTGCCCATAGACCCATGAATGGATTAATAAATTGTAGCATATGTATACCCTAGGATATTATGCAGCCTTAATAAAGATGGAGACTTTATCTCCTTTATCTTTATATGGATGGAGCTGGAACATATCCTACTTAGTAAAGTTTCTCAAGACTTGAGGAAATAGTATCCAATGTACTCAATACTATTATGGAACCAATTTGCAATCACTCACCCTTTCGTATGAAGAATAGATCATGGCTATGGCCCAAGATGAAGGGAAGGGTGGGAGGGGAGGGAGGAGGTTAGATAGAGGGAGGGTGAATGGGTAGGATCACACCTATGGTGCATATCTCAAGGGTACATGTTGGATCTATTAAGTATAAAGTATAAATATCTTAACATAATAATTAAGTAAATGAGGTGAAGGAAATATTAACCAGTACGATGTAAGCATTCCAAATTGTATATGAAATCAGCACATAGTACCCCATAAATGCATTAATGTATACATGATCTACCTCTTTATAATTTAATTAAAAATTAATAAATAAAATTAATTTTTCTTCTTTTATTTTTTCTTCCTTGTATTATTGTATTTAGTATATGTTTTTGAAGGTAAATCATAAATTTTGATTTATAGATAGCTGACTATTGAGATAGAAGTATAAAAGAAGCAGAGGGATAAAATAAACCACTCAGGTATTCTTGATTTTGAGATGGTAATTAGGGGAGAAAAAATTGAGTAATCTTTTTGAGGAGAAGGAGTGTGTTTGGGGCTATGTGATGCAGAGTTGCATTAAGTTAATTGAAAGCTTTAAATTCTTTTTTGTTACTAAAGAAGGGGATGTACAGATATTGTATTGCATGGGTCTTGGTGAGACGTTGTACATGTCTGCAATGAAGTTTTCATTTTGATCCTGAAGATCAGTCTTTCATGAATAAAATTTGAACATTTGACATCATTAATAAAATTGATAAATCAGTTGTGAAAAAACATGGATCAATAATTTATTTGTGTTTACACCTAAATCAATTTGTGTTTTATTTCATGAATTGTGAACACAGGAATGACAGTAGAGGGGATATCCCTACTCATCTAACTGGGTTTAAGGATAAATAAGGAATATCATGAGGAACATAGGTTAATACATTCAACAAAACAGTGATGTGGTTAAAAAGTCCTTGAAATACACATCTTATGAAATTGGTAGAAGGAGAAATGGAAGCTATGATGAAGAAACTGAATTATGTGTTTCTAGGTTTTCCATGACGAGAACGTCAGACCCATATGGCTGAAGTTCACTGTGAGTTGTGGCAAATTTTAACAAAGAATTTATTCCAGTCTGACATAAATCCTTTCAAAGTCCAACAGAGATCCTTGCCAAAAGTTGTATTAGTTTTTGCATTATTGTATACTCAGATAATTCATTTTAAAAAATTACTCCTCTTTCTTATAACATTCCTAAAACTAAGATAGCTAGTTTCTTCCTTCTAATGCAATCACACATGATCATCTTCTCTTTACCCTCTCTTCCTCATTCTTCTAGTCACTTGAACAATTTTTCCAAGATAGTTTTTTAATTCTAATGACTTTAGGATGATTCTGGCCCCATTTTTCTATTGTCTCACATTTTCATCTGACTTTGAAGCTCATATCCCCAATCTAGCTTCAAGATGCTTCCGTCAAGCTGTCTTTTTCAAACTTCCAATTGGAAGGTTCTAATTTATTCATTCAGTAAACATCTATCAAGTGCCGATTTTAGGTTCTTGCAAGTAGACGAGATGATTTAAGTACATAGTTAGAGGATGGACAATAAAGTAGTAGTTAAAATAAACATGGCAATTAGAAACTACAGCAGTATATACAATTAATTTCTCATCTCATTTTCCCATATGTTTAATGTTATTAACACCACCCTTGACACCTGTAAAACTCCAGATTTGTATCTGTCTTTCCTGGTGTTTCATTGTGCTTTACACTTAACTGTTACCGAGTCCATTAAGTTCTTTCTTTTTAATAACTTAAATTTCTCTCTTTTACAATAACCATTTTCTTTATTATATAATGAGAATGTTCTATTATTTAATGTTTTAATTGTTAAATTAACACATATTTTGTATAAATATTTTTCAACAATCACAAGTAGAGAAAGTGAAAATTGTCTCTGTAAAACCCAGTATTTGAGAGTCACTGTTAAATTTCATCTTTATCTTTCTAATTATTTTTAATACATAATGAAATATAGTTATATATATGTATATATAAATCTGCTACATCTACTGGTTTTATTCTGCCTTTATCACAAGTTTGGGTAGGGTAGATATGTAAATACATATGAATCTCTTTTTTCCTGTTGAAAAGTTTCAGGTACATTTTATGCATCTGTTATATTTAAATAGAATATACTCAGCCAGTTTCTAATTGATAGATATTGATATTTATTTTCAATATTGCAACGTTACAAATAATAAACATTCTTGCATATACCTCTTTGCATATTTGAGTTCAATTCTAAAGGTTACTTTTCTAGAAGTAGAAAAGCAGGTCAAAAGGATTACATATAAAAAATTTTGATGTTTATGATTATTTTAAAATTGAAAAACATTGTGCAATTTTATTTTTTTCCAAAGCATACAGTTTTCTATTACTCTGTGACTTCATCCTCTAATCTTTAACTAGTTTCAATCTTATTGAAAACAAAGCTTAACTTAGTGAGATCATTGCTTAATTTGTATTTTAGTCAATAGTCAGTGGAGATTCTTTCCATAACTCCTTCTGTGAACTCTAACTAAACCTCTGATTTAGCAATAATGAGCTCTGCATGTAAGATTAGGAGCCATGAGGTTAAGAATCTATATTAATCTATACTCATTCTCCAAAACACTCCTCTAGCAAGGCTGTGGGGTTGCATATCGATGTTCCCTGAGGAATTTTCCAATGTATATGGTAAGGTCCGTAGAATATGCCAGGCCAGACACTTTTTCCTTCCTTCTAATATTTTCTCAAGCCTGAGTTACCCAATATCCATTAAAATATAGCAGCTAAACTTTAGGAACACTTCTGTATCTATATATCATATTTCCTTCTATCTAATGAAAAACATGCCCTTTCCCCCCTAGTTTTATTAAGAAATGGGTGATTTTATGAAAATCTGTCATCTGCATTATTTTTTCTGCCCAAAGTTCAGTAACACATCTGGACCATCACTGGTCACCAATCAAAGCACGGCACAAAGATTTCCTTGATTCCTTTCTTTCTCTGCTACACCCTTTTCCTCTTTTCATTCACTTCAGCTTCATCTACTTTTTATTAGTTTTCAATGAAACTACCCGAGGCTTTGTCCAGTTGACAGAAATTTCTCCTTGTATATTTTTATAGGACATTTGGTTTCATCTACTGCTTTGGGACATCTTTCATATTTTATACTACATGGTAATTTTCTCTGTGTTATTAAGGATTTTAGAATCTGACAATAGTATTTAAGCCCTCGATACAGCACCTTAACACTATAAAGCAATAGAATTTCTTTGTTTATAAAGTAATTTTAAGTGGGTTTTGTCCACTTGTATTTAACAAAATTCTGCCAGTACATCTTTTTTCTTTCATGTGTCGCAAACCATATATTCTTTAGTAGTTCATTTCCAAAGTATATACTTATTCTTGAGCACCTCTCACTATGAAACAAACCATCAAAAGCTCGCTCTGGGCCTGCTGGTCCTCTTTTTCCTTCTGTCTTCATTAAAACTTCTTGAGAGCACATTTAGAGCTCACTGTATTGAAGTCCTCTGCTCCCCATTCACAGTAGTGCTGATCTGGCTTCTGTCTCTTTTACTTTGAAAGTGCTGTTGCTAAAATCACTAATGCTTTCACGTGGATGGGCCCATTAATTACTTGCTGCATTATTTATTCCTTCTGCTACATTTAACATTGCATATTCTCTTATTCAGATGCTCAACTTTCCTCTTCCCTCTTCTGATATTGGTTTTTTCTTCCGATTTTATTCCAAATATTTTATTGCATTATCATACTTTCCTGAACTTGTCTGCCCAATATTTTGACAATTTCAAAGATTTGTCCTCAAACTAATCTTTTAACTCTATTTATACATTTGCCTTATTTAGATCCCGGACTTTAGTATATATTCACTTGCTAAATGTTTTCAAACTCAGAATTCTAGTTTATCGTAATAGAGGGCTAGGTAATTTAAACCAACTGCAATATCCTACTGACAGCTATTAAAGAGGCCAAAGAATAATAAAAATTGCCTTCCTTAAATCATCAAAGTTCTGATGATATTTTAAGTAATTACCAGGTAAAAATTCAAGCAATGACAATACAGGAATTCAGAAAAGTAAGCAGAGCACAGAACCTGTTACTGCACTAGGAAGACTAAACATTTATGGAACGGCTTTATCCATAACAGGATGTATAAACAAAGTCAAAGGGTCTGTGCCAGGTGGGATTCTAATACATGTAACCTGAGGATTCACAGGGTTAAATCAGAAGTTAATTGGCACTATAGTTTTCACTGTGTAAGTGGACTGTGGAGTCTCAAGCCAGCATTTGAGACCTCCACACACTTCTACATGCATTTCACAGAAAGAAATATGAAACCTTTCTGGAAGATATTCCCTTTATCCTAGGCCTTAAATTATTCCTAAATGTAATTTTCCAAACATTTTGAGATGCATGATGTCAAAGATCACCAAGCAAGTCTTCACAAGTGAGAATCCATAGAAACAATCAAGTACAACTGAAGGCTCTATCAGCCCTCAGATATCAAAATGTCAGGTGTAGATTCAAAAACAACTGCACTTGATGTGTCTAAAGAATAAACTACATGTCTGAAAGTATCTGCAGGAAAGTAGAAACTATAAACATAACCAGTCAGATATGGAAGACAAACCAAATTAAACATCTATGAGCTGAAAAATATCATAACAAACGTGGAATGCTCACTGGACATGTTCAACAGCAGATTGTGTAGCTGAAGAGGGAATTAACTACTTGACCATAAATAATTATTCAGAATATAGGACCACATACTTGCAAATTTGTCCCTCTAACCCAGATAAGCATATCCAATTGCTTTTCTAAGTATACCTAGTTTGCTGTTCCAAAACTGTCTTAGAGCAACACATCCAAAATAGAGCTCATATCTTTTAAACTCGTGGCCTAATTCTTCTAATTTTTTTCCTGTCTTTGCATCCTTGACTAATAATCTTGGCAGCAACATCCTAATTATTTCCCCCTCACTCTGCTCCACCAGCCAATTACTTACTAGATCCTGTGATTTCCTGTGCCTGTCATCTGGTGTCTAGTCCAGGTAATGGTTCCAAAATGGTGGGCCTCTTCTTTCTTTACCTATAAGACTGAAGTAGCCTTATCTATTCACTGTTCTTTATAATATAAATCAAATCATGGGTGATCATGGGTGGTGCCTGTGGCTCAAAGGAGTAGGGCACCAGCCCCATATGCCAGAGGTAAAAAAAAAAAAAAAATCTATCTATCTATCTATCTATCTATCTATCTATCTATCTATCTATCTATCTATCTATATATAAAATCATTTCATTTCTTACCTCAAGCAGTTCTAGTAATCTTGATGAAAACCTTTAACCTTTATTTAGCTGATCTAACCCTGCCTGCCTCTTATTTTACCCACTGCCCATCCACACATGCTTACTTCCTTTATTTTATTTATTTATTTTTTATCAAATCATAGCTGTGTATATTAATGCAATTATGGGGCACCATACACTGATTTTATATACCATTTGACATATTTTTATCACGCTGGTTAACATAGCCTTCATGGCATTTTCCTAGTTATTGTGTTCAGACATTTATATTCTGCATTTAGTAAGATTCACCTGTACCCTTCTAAGATGCACCATAGGTGGTGTGGTCCCACCAATTACCCTCCCTTCACTCACCCTCCCCTCCCCTCCCCTCGCTTTCCCCTTTTCCCTATATTCTTGTGCTGTAATAGGGTTATAAGCTTTCATATGAAAGCTACAAATTAGTTTCATAGGAGGGCTGAGTACATGGGATACTTTTTCTTCCATTCTTGAGATACTTTGCTAAGAAGAATATTTTCCAACTCCATCCATTATTCTATTCACAGTAGTGCCAAAGAAGATGAAATATTTGGGAGTTTACCTGACAAAGGATGTGAAAGATCTCTGTAAAGAGAACTATGAAACTCTGAGAAAAGAAAGAGCTGAAGATGTTAACAAATGAAAAAATATACCATGCTCATGGCTGGGAAGAATCAACATTGTCAAAATGTCTATACTACCCAAAGCAATATACAATTTTAATGCAATCCCTATTAAAACTTTCTAAGTTTACTCTTTGCTAGGCTATCTACAAAAAAAAGAGAGCACCTGTGGCCAGTTGAATAGACAATTAATTTCTCTTCTTACTAGAGTTATAGGAAACAATATATATATATTAATACTTACATCTAACAAATATGTATTGTAAGAGAAGAATATGTTTGAATTTTCCAATTCTGTAAGAAAATATTTTTAAATCATTTTTCTCACTACATAAATTTTTAAAATGGTGGTTAAATAATAAATAACAGTTGTACATATTTATGAGGTAAATGTGATATATTGAATTCAAGCATAAATGTGTAATAATCAAATCAAAGTAATTGGTCTTTACATCCTTAAACTATCTGTGCCCCTTTAACCAGCCCCTGTTAATGACCCCTCTTCAATTCCTCTCCAAGTATCTGGTAACCATCACTCTACTCTATCTCCATGACACCAATTCTTTTAGCTCTCACATAGAGTGGGAATACGTGATATTTATTTTTCTTTCTGTGCTTAGCTTATTTTATTTATGATAGTGTTCCTCTAGTTTCCACTTATGTGGCTTTAATGATAGGATTTCACTTTTTATGGCTGAATAATATTTCATTTTGTATATAGACCACATTTTCCTTATCTGTTCATCCATGGCTGGACACTTGGATTGATTACACACCTTAGCTATTGTGAACAGTGCTGTGATAGATTTGGGAGTGCAGATACTCCTTAATATACTATTTTCCCTTCTTTTGGATTTATATTGAGTAACGGGATTTCTGAATCCTCTGGTAGCTCTATTTCTAGTCTTCCATACCATTCACCATAGTGACTGGACTAAATTACATTCCTACAAACAGTGTATGTGCCTTCCCCTTCCTCCACATCCTGGATAGTATTCATTATTTTTCTTTTTGACAAAAGCCATTTTCACTGGAGTGACATGATATCTCATGATGGTTTTGATTTTCATTTCTCTGATGATTAGTGATGTGGAGCATTTTTTCACATATGTGCCTTCTTTTGAGAAATATTTATTCAGATCTTGTGCTCAATTTTAATTAGATTATTTGGTTTATTTCTTGGGGAGGCTGTTGACTTTTTTGAGTTCCTTTGATTTCCTGGTTATCAATCCCTTGTTAGTTGAACAGTTTGAAAATATTTTATCTCATTCTCTAGATTTGTAAATCATTTGTAAATCATTTTGTTTTTTTGTGCAGAAAGAAGCTTTCTAGCTTGATGTGATCCCATTTGCTCTTTGTTGTTTTGGTTGCCTGTGCTTTCGAGGTCTCACACAAGAAATCGTCACCTAGTTCATGTCCTGGAGTATCTCTCTAGGGTTTTCTTCTAGTGGTTTCAGTTTCAGGTCTTACATTTAAGTCTTTTATCTATTTTGATTTGATATTTGTACACAGCAAGAGATGAGGTGTAGTTTCATTCTCCTGCATATGGGGATCCAGTTTATGTAGCATCATTTGTTGAAGACAGTGTTGTTTTCCCAGTGCATATTCTTAGTGCCATTGTCAAAAATAAGTTGACTATAGATGTGTGGATTTATTAAATATTATTAATTATTCTCTATTATGTTCCATGGTTTTATGTTACCGTTTTCATGTCACAATGTATGCTCGTTAGTATAGCTTTGTGGTATAATTTGAAGTCATATTGTGATGCTTCCAGTTTTGTTCTTTTTGCTCAGGATTGATTTGATTTAATTATTCTAGGTTTTTTATGGTTTCTTATAAATCTTAGAATTGTTTTTCTATTTCTGTGCATAATGTCATTGATATTTTGATAGAGATTGCATTGACTCTGTAGATCTCTTTGAGTAGTGCAGTCATTTTAATAATATTGATTATGCCAACCCATAATCATGGAATATGTTTCCATTTTTTGGTTTTATAGTTTTCATTGCAAAAAACTTTCACTTGTTTGGTTAAGTGTAATTCTAGGTATTTAATTTAATTTTTTGCCATTGTAAATGGTATAAATTTTTTGATTTCTTTCTTAGACTGTTCGCTGTTCACATGTAGAAATGCCACTGATTTTGTTTGTTGATGGGTTTATTATGAGTTTTAATTGTTTTTTGGTGCCATTTTTGCTTCTCAATGTAAGATTATAGCATCTGCAAACAAGGGTAATTTGACTTCTTTCCAGCTCTGCCTAGAACTCCAGTGCTGTGCTGAATAAAAGTGGTAAAGTAGATGTCTTTGTCTTTTTCCAGATCTTAGAGGACGGGCTTTTGATTTTTGTTTGGTCAGTATCATACTAGGTGCAGGTTTCCTGACTTTTTTAAATTTTTAATTACTATGGGTACATAACAGTTGTATATCTTTATAGGATACATGTAATGTTTTGATATATGCATACAATGTCACTTAAATCAGGGTATTTGAGGTTTCCTTTTATATGAATTATTTATTATAGTTTGAAATGTTTTTAAGTCATTGTTCATTACCATTTTTGTCCCTTTGAAATAACTTGTAATATTTTAATTAGGTTTGTTTGGTTGAAAAAAAAAATTACTACTTGCCTATAAAAAGAAAAAAAAAAGTTAATTACAATGTTTATAAAGATTGGAAGTAGAAATCTTTACAGACCAGCCAATTTGCCTGCGTATCTGCTTAGTCCTACTTTCTCTACAAACTTGTTATGCTTAATTTTTGCTCATAATTTCACCTTGTACATGATGTTAATTTTCTATGGCTACTTTTTATTTTATTTAAATTTCATTAAGAAAATATAGAAAGTGACATACAAATAGAGATCATTATATGAAAACCTGCTGTTTATCATCCTCTTGCTTATGCAGTTATTAACTTTGCCAATGGTATTTCACATTTCCCTTGTTTTCTGGGTGTGTGTGTGTGTGCACATGTGTGTATTTTCCTGTATTATATGAAAACTCATTCTAATTATTTTAACTCAGAACTTTTCTCTGGACTTAAGTGCCATGTCGTTATGAATCCTTAAGCGTTAACAATAGTTCCTTAACATTGTCTAATACTTAGTTCATATTTAAATCAGTGTATCAGAGATTCTTTGAATTTTCTGGGCACTTCCTCATAGAGTTATTTATTTTTCTTCCCGCTTCTCTTTTGTTTCTGTAAATTAGTAGTAGAGCTCTAGGCTTGATATTTAGGTAAGAATTTTTTATGGGTAACTCAACATAATCTTCTAAGATTACATGATTGAGATAATGATAAGTAGTTTTAGCATGTATTTACTTATTATTTTGAAGGTGTAATGTATTATTTTCAAATGTTATCTCAATCTTCCTTCTGTCTTTATTTGTGGAAATTCCATAAAAAGGAAATTTACAACACTAACCTTTTAGTACTCTGCATTAAAACATAAAGGAAAAGTAAAATAAATGCTTAGGAGTAATGAGTTTGTGCCCTAGCAACTTCAGTAGTGTTTGATGATATTTGTTTGCTAGTGTAATAATTCTATTTGGAATTTTTGTATACATGTATTTCAGTTCATTTTAGCCATCATTACTTTTTTTTGCTGTTTGGGTTGCCTAGGGGGGAGCTCTTGCCAAATTTTCTTTTTCTTTTTGTCATAACCTTATTAGTCTTTTATTGCTTTCTCACATAACAGAATTTGTATAAGCTGATTTTTTTACTTCTAGTTATTTTCTGTTGGTATAGAGGCTGCATATATATATATATATATATTTTATATTTTTTATATTTTTTTATATATAAAAAATATATATATATATATATATATTTTTTTTTTTTTTTTTTTTTTTAAGACAGAGTCTGACGATGTCACCCGGGGTAGAGTGCTGTGGTGTCACAGTTCATGGCAAACTCAAACTATTTGGGCTTAAGCGATTCTCTTGCCACAACCTTCTGAGTAGCTGGGACTATAGGTGCCTGCCACAACGCCTGGCTATTTTTTGGTTGGAGCTGTCATTGTTGTTCAGCAGGCCCAGGCTGGGCTTGAACCTGCCCACCTCAGTGTATGTGGCTGGCGCCCTACTCACTGAGCTACGGGCACTAAGCCAGGCTGCTAATATATATTTTTTTTTTTTTTTCTTTGAAAATGTAATGATGAAGTTTTTATTTATTTTTTTTATTTTTTTATTTTTATTTTTTTTAATTAATTTATTTTTTTATTGTGGAGAAGGGGCAGGGAAAGAAGGCGGGGGAAGAGGTGAGTGACAGGGTCGGGCCAGTGGCATGGTACCACATTGGCTGTATCTAGGTAGAGGCAGTTTCAGGCTGGGCCTTGCTGAG
>CAUYPK010042548.1:0-71555 GCA_963574355.1 Loris lydekkerianus | reverse complement strand
GCCTTTAAGCTGCTCAGTCACTAGGTTACTTTGTCCCGCCCGTTCCTTGCTCTGGGACCCTGAGGGCAAAGCTTGCCGGAGCAGTTTTTCCACACAGTGGCTTTCACTTAGCCCAGCTGAGTGGCTCCTTTTGGGGTCCCAGACAATGCCCAAAGTTCTCCACACTTTTGCTCAAGCTCTCCCCAATGCAGCTCAACTGAGCGCCAAGTCCAAGAACACCAAAATAGTTCACAGGTAAGGCTTTTCTGGTTTGCAGTCTCACTGCTGCTTGTAGTCACGGTTGCTGGCGTGATTAGGTTGATCGAACACACGCAGCCACTTGCCAGTTTTCCACTGTTTTTGTCTTCCTCCTGGGGTCCAGAAGTCCCTTGCTGGCACTCTGTATCTTCAAAGGGATGATCGTAGGCAGATCCCACCGGCCAGAGATGTCTGGAGTCTTGTCTCCCCAGATTCGCCAAGCCCAGTTACAGGGAAGCTGTTACTCAGCCGCCATCTTTAATCCACCTAATTTTTTAATTTTTCTTTTATTTCTTTCTTTTTTTTTTTTTTTGCTTTCTTGTGGACACATCTTTTAAAAGAAGTAAATTGTGAGCTACACCATAAAATGTGGGCACAAGGAAAGCAAAATTATAGTTTTTATATGAAACAACAGGTAAGCTACTTAAGCTACTTAAGACAGAGTAGTACAACCACATTTATTACATATGTCTCATGATAATCACAGGCAAAAACCTATAGTATATACACAAAAGGTAAAGAGGAAGGAACCACAGTATATCATTACAAAAAAATAGTAAATCAAGGACTATTATTTAATGATAAAGGGATCATTTTACCAAGAAGACATATAGTAGTATTATGTACCCAACACTGGAGCACCTAATTTTCCAAAGCATATATTAACAGAATATAATCTAAATTGATAATATATTATTAATATATCATAAGTGGTAATATTAGTATAAAATAATAATAGAACTAGTAGCAAGTATAAACAGCAATACAATTATAGTGAAGGATTTTAATACTTTACTCTCAACAGTGGATAGATCATTCAGACAGAATATCAGTAAAAGATCAGTGGACTTGACCATACTATAAATTAAATGGATCTACCAAACATATATAGAACATTCTATCCAATAATAGCAGGATATGCATTCTTGTGTTCCAAGTGCACACGGAACATTCTCCAGAATAGATTGTATATTATGCCACAAAACAAGTCTTAACACATTCAAGAAGACTGAAATGATGCCAAGTATCTTTTCTAACCATGATAGAATAAAACTATAAATAATTAATAACTGTAAAACTGGAAATCACAAATATGTGGAAATTAGACTGTATACTCCTAAACAACCAATGAGTCAAAGAAGAAACCAAAGGGAAATTAAAAAAAAAAAAAAAAATCTTGAGACAAAACAAAATGGAACCTCAACACATCTAAAATTACTGGATTCTGTAAAAGTAGTTCTGAGAAAGAAGATTATGATGATATACTTATTTTAAGAAAAAAGAAATAACCTAACTTTACACCTCGAAGAAATAAAAAACGGAAAAAGAATAAGTGAGTCCATAGATGTCAGCAGGAAGGAAATAACACGATCAAGAGCAGAAATAAACAGAACAGAGACTAGAAAATAATAGAAAATATCAATGAAACTAAGTTCTTTAAAAATAGCAAAATGAACAAACCTTTAGCTAGACAAAGAGAAAAATAGAGAATACTCAAAGAAGATTGACCAGAGATAAAAGTGGAGACGTTACATCCTATACCACATAAATACAAAGGATCATGGAAGACTCTGATGAGCAATTATATGCCAGCATATTGGATAACCTAGAAGAAATGGATAAATTATTAGAAACATACAATTTACTAAGACTAAACCATGAAGAAACAAATAATGGGTAAGGAGATCAAACCAGTGACAAAAATCTTCCAACAAAGAAAAGCCCAGAAACAGATGACTTCAGAGATCCTTCTCAACCTCTTCCAAAGAACTGAAGAAGGAACACTTCCGAATTCCTCTTATAACACCAGTATTAACCTGATACCAAAGCCAGACAAGGAAGGACAGTGCAAGAAAACAAAACTATAAGCCAATATCCTTGGTGAATAGAGATGCAAAAATCCTCAGCAAAATACTAGCAAACTATACTCAACAGCACATTTAAAGGATCCTTTGACTTGATCATGTGAATTTATCCCTGGATGTAAGGATGGTTCAACTTATGTAAATCAATAAATGTGATGTACCATGTTATAGAATGAAAAACAAAAATCATATGGTCATTTTAATAGATGCAGGCAAAGTATTTAACAAAATTCAACATTTTTTTCATGACAAAAAGTTCTCAAGAATAGTTACAAGAGGAATGTACCTCAATATAATAAAGGCCATGTATGATAAGCACACAGCTAATGCCCTACTCAATGGTAAAAAGCTGAGAGGTTTTCCTCTCAGATCAGAAACAATATAAGGATATCCACTTTATTCAACATAGTGCTGGGAGTTACAGCCAGAATAATTAAGCAAGAAAAAGAAACAAAGGCATCCAGCCTGGAAAAGAAGAGGTGAAATTAAAAATTGTCTTTATTCGCAGATAACATGATCTTGTATGTAAAAAACCCTAACGGTTTCTCCAAAAAGCTGTTAAGCTAATAAAAGAATTCAGTAAAGATGAGGATACAGAATCGCCATTAAAAAATCACACTAATAGCAGACTATTTGAAAAATTAAGAAAACAATTTACAATGGCATCAAAAAGTATAATATACTTAGGGATAAGTTTAATCAAATAGATGAAATATTTGATCACTGAGAATTATAAAACACTAATAAAAGAAATTGAAGAAGACAAGTACATGGAAAGATATCTTGTGTCTGTGGATTAGAAGAATTAATATTGTTAAGTGTACAAAACTACTCAAAGCACTCTTCAGATTCAATGTCTCCCTTTCAAAATTCCCATAATGTTTTAGAATAGAAAAGTAATTCAAAAATTTGTATGGCACCACAAAAGACCAAATAACCAAAGCAATCTTGAGAAGAACAAAGCTAGAGGAATCACACTGATTTCAAATTCTTTTACAAAGCTATGGTAATGAAAACAGTATGATACTGGCAAAGCAAAAACACATAGACCAACTGAACAGAATAGAGAGCACAGGAATAAACTCAAGCAAATAGGGTCAACTGATCTTGTACAAAGTAGCCAAGAAGACACAATGGGGAAAGAACAGTCTCTTCAATAAATGATGCTGAGAAAATTGGATATCCATATGCAAAGAATGAATTTGGACCCTTACATTACACTATATACAAAAATAAACTCAAAATGGATTAAAGACTTGAACATAAGGCCTGAAACTATAAAAGTCCTATCAGAAAACATTAAGGAAAAGTTAATTGTAACAATAATTTTATGGACTTGAAATGAAAAGCAGTCAGTGAAAGCAAAAATAAACAAATGCAACTTAAACTAAAACATCTCTGCACAGCAAACAAAACAATCAACAAAATGAAAAGATGGCCTATGGGGTAGAAGAACCTACAAACCATATAGCTGATAAAGGGTTAATGACCAAAATATATAAGGCAGTCATATAATTTCAATCTCAATAGCAAAAACAAAAATAAAAAACAACAACAACAAAAAATTTTTAAATGATCAAAATACCTGAATAGACATTTTTTTTCAAAAAAGACATATGAGAAAGTGTGCAATATCATTAATCATTAAAGAAATGCAAATCAAACCCACAATGAGTTGTCTCTTCATACCTGTTAGGATTGCCATTTTCAAAATGGGGGGGAGGGGAGGGGGGATAAGTATTGGTGGTGATCTGGAGGACAGGGAACCCCTGTACATTGTTGGTGAGATTATAATTTGTACAACCTTCATGGAAAACTAAAAATAGAAATTACCATATGACCCATCAATACCACTTCTGGGTGTATATGTAATGAAATCAGTATTTTGAAGAGACATCTATACTCCTATGTTCATTGCAGCATCATTCACCATAGGAAAGATATGGAAACATTTCAAATTCTTTTACAAAGCTATAGTAATCATACATTACGACTTACTTACCTAAATATCCTCTCTATGCCAACCATAGATTCCCTCCTTAAAAATATACCATATGATTTCTTGCCTTGGCACTTTTGCTTGAGCCATTCTCTTTGACAGATAGATAAAGAAAATGTAAACGCACACACACAGGAATAGGTGAAAGAAGCATGTCCTTAAAAAAGAAGGAAATCTTGTCCTTTGTAACAACATGGATGAACCTGGAGGATGTTATGGTAAGTGAAACAACCAGACACAGTAAGACAAATACTGCATGATCTCGCTTATATTTGGAATCTAAACACGTTGAACTCAGAAACTGAGAGTAAAACGGTGGTTGCCAGGAGTTGGGTGGAGGGGGCGAGTGGGGGATTTTGGTCAAAGAGTACAAACTTTCAGTTATGAGATGAACAAGTTCTGGAGATCTAATGTACAGCATGATGTCTAGAGTTCACAACAATATATACTTGAAATTTGCTAACAGTAGGTTTTAAGGTTCTTACCACCAGGAAAAAACAAAACCAAAAACAAACCAGCATCAACCACAAAAAACCAGGTAACTATGTAAGGTGATGGGTATGTTAATTAGCTCAACTGTGGTCAGGGATGACATTTCAAGAAGGGGAATGGCTCAAGCAAAAGTGCCAAGGCAGGAAATCATATGGTATATTTTTAAGCAGGGAATCTATAGTTGACATAGGATATTTAGGTGAGCAATGGCAGATGAGTTTGCAGAAAGGAAAATATTAAGGTAATTCCTTTAAACAATTTTTCCTAGACAGCAAGAAGCTATGGAAGATTTTTAAAGGGGATGGCAACTTGTGGAATTTAAGCAAAATCATTTTTTTCAGTAGTTTGTAGACAAATAAGCTAATAGCAAACTTCATGAGGACAGAAACTGTATCTGTCCTATCCAACAATGTTTCCAACGCCTCTGGCACAGTGCCTGGCAGGAGGTCCAACTCAACAGAGATAATTCACAAAATAATAAAGTATTGGCAAAGTTCAGTTACAAGACTAGCACGAAACACCCAGTGTTATGAGCTGAGACGAGGGTAGTAAAGAAAATGAACAACTACAGATGAGCAACCTCACATGGGAGAGTCTATTGTGGGTGAGGACTAGTCACATGTCCAGGGAGAGGGAGAAGTCCAGGACCCTGTGACTGCTTGGGAGATGAAGGTCCAGAAGAGAAGCTGTCTGGGTAAAATGATAATGAATTTGACCTTATTTATAAATGTATTCATGGACTCATTTATTCGTTTTATTTCTTCAGCTCACAGAATTTTAGGCAGAAGAAAAACATAAATAAAGGAACTAAAGGCAGAAAGACTTGGTGATTTCATGCATTGAAAAGAAGACAATGAAGTAGAGCTTGGTAGGCAAGGAGGACAGCATGGGCACGTGAGAGGAGAGAGCATGTTGGGTTGGGAGATAACTTTATTGTTACCAGAGCTTCTAGACGGCACCTCAGTGGCTTTCGGAGATTGTGTGGATCTGACATCGTTGCTCGAGGGACCTGGTGACATGCTTCTCAGATACCAACTCCAAAACAGAATCAAGCATTTTGTTCCAGGGCAATGGATCAGGAATAACTATAGGTATTTAGTTATAGGCATTAAACATCAGAATTTTACATTTATGTGTCAAAACATTAAAACCAACTATTTTTTAGACATAGGGAAGTCAATATTTTGTTATGTTTATAAGGTGTGAAACTAGACAGGCTGGGTTTAAATCCTAGCCCTGCCATTTCCTAGCTGTGTGACCTTAGAAAGGTTATTTAACCTCTCTGTGCTTCATACTCTTCATTTTGAAAATGGGGGTAATAATGGTGCCTTCTTAATAGGATTAGATGGAGTATTGGAAGAAATGGTTTCTGTCAAGTGTTAAAAACAGAGTCTAATCTATATAAATGTTTTTTATTTATGTATTTATTTTTATTAAATCATAGCTGTGTACATTGATATGATCATATAATCATAAATGTTTAATATTAATAAATGTAGGTACTGTTACCATTAATGACATAGTCACTTTACATAAAACACAAATGGAGTATGAAAAGTAAAATTTGGGGGGATGTTGGGATTGGGTGACTATAGTTTGCATGTGATAAAGATATAAATTTGGGGGAGTCAGAGGGTGGACTGTTCTAGGTTGAATAGTATTCCTCCAAAATTTATGTCTACCCTGTACCTGTGAGGTACAGGTATTTAGAAATAGGTTTTGCAAATGTATTTAGGTTAAAGTTATTATTATAACTTTATTATTTAGAAATAGGTTTCACAAATGTAATCAGGTTAAAGTTTTACTGCGTTAGGATGAGCTCTTAAATCTAGGGACTTGGTGTTCTTACAAAAGACAGAAGAGGAGTTGAAGAGAAAGTGGAGAAGGTCATGTGAAGACACAGGCAGAGATGGGAGCTAGAGATGGGAGCTAGAGATGGGAGGTAGGCAGCCACAGTCAAGGAGCACGCGGGGCCACCTGACTCCACAGGAGATAGGTTCTCCCCACAGCCCTATGGATAGCAGCCCCCACCCCCCAATCAGTGGGAGTAAGGTTCTATTTATATCTTGATGTCAGACTTCTAACCTCCAGAACTGTGAAAGAATATTTAAATGAATGTTGTTTTGTGCCATAAATTTTGTGATACTTTTTAAAGGAAACTAATGCAAATGAAAGTGTGAAGGAAAAACAACATGACATTGGTCTGTGCAACAGTTTTTTGGATTTGATCCCAAAAGTGCAAAAATAGGCACATGTGATTACATTAAACTAAAAAGTTTTTGCACAGCAAAACAATTAACTGAATTGCATGTACCTCGATATTAACCTGAAAAGAAAAGAAAAAGAAAAAAAGAAACATTTAACTGTGAAGAGAGTGTGGATTGGAACAAAGTATTTGCAAGTCATATATATGATAAGGAGTTAATATATAAAATATATGATGAGCAACTCAATAGCAAGAAAACAAATGACCCAAGCAAAAAATGAACAAGGGACCTGAACAGGCATTTTGCAAAAGGAGATATACAAATGGCCAACAGATATATGAAAAAATGCTTGACATTGCTAATCATTAGGGAAATGCAAATTAAAACCACAATAAAATATTCCCCTGTCAGAATGGCAATTATCAAAAAGACAAGGCCATGTGTGGCGGATCAATCCTGTAATCCCAGTGCTGTGGGAGGCTGAGGGAGGAGGTTCACTGTAGGCCAGGAGTTCAAGGTTACAGCAAGCTATGATCACAACACTGCACACTATCTTGGGTGACACACCAAGACCTTGTCTCAAAAACAAATCAAAACAAAAGTGTTGGTGGGCATGTGGAGAAAGAGAAGCCTTGTATGCTGTTGGTGGGAATTTAAATTAGTGCAGCCATTATGGAAAGCAGTGTTTTTACTTCCTCAAAAAACTAAAACTGGAATTAGCGTATAATCCAACAATTTCACTGCTGGATATTTACCCAAAAGATTCAAAATCAGTGTGCATTCCCATGTTCACTAAAGCCAGATTATGGAATCAACCTAAATGTCCATCAACAGGTAAATGGTTCAAGAAATGTGTTTGTATTCACTATGAAATATTGTTCAGCCTTCAAAAAAAAAATGAAATTCTGTCATTTGCAACAACATGGAGGAATTGGAGAACATCACACTAAGTCAGACAGACACTTCATGTTTTCACTTATGTGTGGACTCCAAAACAATTGAACTCATAGAAGCCAAGAGTAGAAGGGTGATTACCAAGGCTCGGAGTGGGGAGGATGGAAAGATGATAGTCAAAGGGCACAAAGTCTCAGTTAGACAAGAGAAATAAGTTGTTCTTTTTATGAGATCTATTGCACAGTGTGGCAAATGTATTACAATTAATTATGTGTATTACACATTTCAAAATTGCTAAGGGAATAAATTTCAAATGATCTCACCACATAAGATGAAAACTATCCCAGGTGATAAATACTTAATTGTTTTAATTATTCCATACTGTATTCATAAATCATAACATCACCTTGTACTCTATGAATATGTAGTAATTTAAAAAAAAACATTAAAAAGAGACTAATACAGATATTTTACTGTATGAGTATGTATGAGTATACTTTGTTTGACTAAACACCTTTCAGATTTCTCTCCACACTGGTTGCACCCGTTTGCAGTCTCCACCAGTAGTGCTACACAGAAGTTTCTACATTTCTGCCAATCCTTGCCATTATATAGCTTTCCAATTTTTTACTAGCCTAACAGGTATAAAGCAATATCTTATCATTCCTTTGATTTTCCATTTTCCCGATTTTTTTTTTTTTGAGGCACAGTTTCACTTTGTTGCCCTGAGGGTGAGTGCTGCGGTGCTGTAGCTCACAGCAACCTCAATTTCTTGGTCTCGGGTGATCCTCTTGCCTCAGCCTCCCAAGTAGCTAGAAATATAGGTGCCTACCACAATGCTCAGCTACTATATATATTTTTTATTTTAGAGACAGAGTCTCACTCTTCCTCAGGCTGGTCTTCAACTCCTGAGCTCAGGGAATCCACCCTCCTCTGCCTCTCGGAGTGCTAGGATTACAGGCATGAGCTACCACACACTGCCTCATTTTCCTGATTTTTAAAAAATTCTATGAGCATTTAATGGCATGCTTGTTAGCTTTTGGATTTTCTTTTTTGGAAATTGCCCATTCATAGGCCTGTGCTGATTTTCCTATTTGGACTGCTTTCTTTTTTTTTGGTTGACCTGCAGTAATTCCATCTATATTCTGGTTGTAATCCCTCATTGGTTTTAGACATTGCAAATCTTTCCCTGTTTTTCTTAGCTGTCTTTTAACCTTGTTCATAGTGTCCTTCATTGAACAGAATTCCTTAATTTATTTAATTTTCTCTTTGAAAAAAGAGTTAGTATACTTTCATCCCACTCTATGCTAACTCCTATTACTGGCTTTGTTGGAACTTACTAAATGATATGACAATGTCATGCTCCATGAGCTCTTTTCTGCTCACTTGCCCTTCAGCTGCTGTACATTTATTTCTTTCTGAATCCAGTAAATGTGCAATTGTATATCTAGTAAAAGTCAGGAAATGACAGGCCTTATTCAATAATAGAAAACACTGCAACTAATCAAGAACATTTGGGACTCAGCACATTTCCTTGAAGTCAGGCTGCTCACATGTGGATATGATGTCATGTGGATGGGCCAGAAGTTGCAGTCCCTTCACCTCACAGTTCCTTAGGGGACTAGCTGAGACATATCAGGACGAACAGCAAACAAGGCTTTGGCTATTGGTGCAGGTGACAGCAGGTGTGAGAAAGGAGCTCGGGGGTCAACCAGTTCTGCCCCCTCATTTTACAGAAGCAGGAGCTGAGACCGAGGGAAATAAAGGGTCTTGTCCAGTCACACAGCTGTCAGGGAATTGCTGGGACTGGAACCCACATGTCTTGACTCCCATTTAGTGTGCTTTCCATTTTTCTGCCTCCCCCAAAGGTTTTTAGAAATCATTTTTTGGAGGGCTCTAGACCAGAACCAGGACTTAATCCAGGAGGTTAGTGGGCTCCATAGTTTAGGCCCACTCAGCCTCTCCAACCTCGTCTCTGGCTGTTCTGTTTCTCTGCCTGGTTGCTCTGTAACTTCCTGCTCTATTCCAACCTGTGACTGTACAGGATTGTGCCTGGCATCCTCTCGTCTCCCCGTCCTTGGCATCCTGCAAGCACTTGTCCG
This sequence comes from Loris lydekkerianus, assembly GCA_963574355.1. Taxonomy (NCBI): domain Eukaryota; kingdom Metazoa; phylum Chordata; class Mammalia; order Primates; family Lorisidae; genus Loris; species Loris lydekkerianus. The sequence continues at coordinate 61,759 of CAUYPK010042548.1, read as the reverse complement.
TAGAGCAGTGATTTTCAACAGACATGCCCTGAGAGGACCTTAGGTGTGCCACAAAAATCTTTAAACATCATTAATTAAATTAATTTTGAAAGCAGTTCAAAGCAAAGTATATACTTTTTTTACTTTTTTTATCAACATAATTTAAGTGTACCCTGGAATTTTAACTATAGGTTCAAGTGTGCCATGAGGTTTGATTATATGCTGCCTTTTTGTGTGGAATGTTTCAATTGCACAAGTCACTGAGCAAGTCACTTACTATCTCTGTGCCTCATTCAATTTATTCACTAATGAAAAAGAAGAGTTGGTTTCATTTCTGCGGAATGCTTCTATCTCTAACATTCTACACCTCCATAAGATTTTTAAGTCCTGAAGGAAAGGGACTGTTTCTTCTATAAATTTTTTTCAATCCCTTTAGTCTAGTGGTTCTCAACTGGGGCTAATTTCCTTCCTCAGGGACATTTAACATTTGGAGGTGTTCTTTGTTGTCACAGTGAGGGAAGGAGGTGCTGCTGGCATCTCATGAGTGGATGGAAGAAGCCAAGGATGATGTTAAACATTCTACAGCACAAGACAGCCCTGCACAAGAAAGGGATTTTCCATCTAAAAATGTCAATAATGGCAAGGATAAGAAACCCTGCCTTCAGGGTTAGAAGCACGGAGTAGACACTGAACACTTTCATCTTTCAGCCAAAGAGCACTCACAGAGGGGCTGCTGCTGGACGTGGGGCTGTCGTGGGAAATGAGAAGTAAGCACTTAAGCACCATAAATGCCAAGTCAAGGAAGAGAATCTAATTTTCCTTAGCTAAGAAGAAGAGGTGGGAGTAAAGAAGGAAATGTTGGGTGGATGAAAATTGAGCACTGAGAAATTATTTACTTTGTAGGAGGTGTTGATTTAAATAGCTCATTTTTTTAGATATCTCTAGGGGAACAGCTTGTAATTGTGGTAAATAGTGGTAAAAACATTGGAACTCATGAAGGAAAGCTGTGGGAATTGTGATGTGTATTGTCAAGAAGATTTGTGTTTATTCTTAGCTTCCCTTGAAATAACATCTGGGTGATATTAATAAAAGTGGCTTTAATTTACACAAGAGGCAAGGAATTAGGTCTCATAGACTCTAAACAGTGACCTCCAAAAAGGATCAAAGGATCCTTTTTCAGTCTCCTATGCAGAGTTCCCTAAGGATGATAGACAACTATATGCTTTCAATGACTCTTCCAGCCTCCATCTTGGCCATGGTCCCAAAGACCTCCCTCATCAGGCCATCCCTGTCTTTCTCCTTAGGTTGCAACATTCAAGAAAGCCAATTCATTATTTCTTTGTTTCTCTCCCCTTTACCCTCCATCACTTAATAAATATAATAAGAAATATCCTAGACAGCTCCCCCAAACATTGGAATTGGAGAGAAAATCCATTCCCCAAAATCTCTCTTGAGTTGAACATCATTCTCAGCCTCTCTGAACACTTGGCAGGAGATTCCATTGTTGGTTCTCCTGGCTACCAGAGGTATTTGGCAAGGTTTCTGTTTATATTTCTTTTGAGGAAGAAATGCTTAAATTAAACATTGAAATTCATGAGAATATTTCAGTTCCTTGTAAATGCTTTTAATCACAATTACTCTGAGTGAGGTATTATTTTGTGGCTCCACAGTGAATGGAGGGGGACTTCCAACAGTTCTTTTCAGGAGACCTCTGTGTCCACGGTCAAGTGCAGTGTGCATCACATAACAAGCTGAAATAGGGACATAGCTCATGAACCACTTTTTTATAGTTTAGATGCTTCTCTGTTACATAATATTATAAACTGGATCTATAGAAAAATGAGTTCTTTTCAGCAACACATACCCAGGTTCCTTTTCCGGGTTTTCCCATAAGAGAAAAATCAAATAAGGGAATTGAAGCACCTCATTATCTTTTTCTTTTTTTGTAAGTCTATTCCTGGACTTTTATTCTGTTTTATCAATCTATATGTCTATCTTATGTTTGTTTATTTTACAATGTGCTGGTTTTATATACAATTTGAAATATTTTCATCAAACAGGTTACACCTCATTATCTTTTTTCAAACTTTTCTGTAAATGTTTTTAGAAAGATATTCTGGGGCAAGGGCTGAATGTGGAGCTAGCATAGAAATCTACGTGTAGCAGGAATTTGGTAAATGAGTATCCTTACTGCTGCTGTGTTTCTTGTGAAGGGAATGCATGACATCTCTTGGCTAAATGATTCGGAAAAAAACATGAGAAGGGGGCATGAAAAGAAAGCACCCATAGTGACCACACATTTTGTGGCCCAGTCACCATTTCTGTTAGTTTGGAATTTTGCATTTTGACAGTCAAGGCTGTCTTTTCTACCTTCCATCTGTAAAGAAGTGAATGTGAGAAATTTGAATTACACTATAACCTCCTTGGAGGTCAGTGCACTGGTGGGCATCCACTTGAGAGTTCTCTTCTTTTTCCTCCTTTCGTGTGTACTTAAAAATACAGTGACCACAAAGGCAGGACAGCTCTATGTTTGGTCTCTGCTTTTACTTTCATACTGCTTTATGTTTGCTTGGCTGGGTACAACTGAGGCTGGTTTTACAAGAAGTTACAAATAAATCTCAAAATGGGTAAAGATGAGTAAACTCTTACTCTCAAGGCAGGGTTTGTGGGAGAGCAGAGAAGGAGATCCCCTCTGTATTTTATGAGAATGCATTATTTAGCAAGGGTCTATTTGAAAGCTCTCCTGATTCCTTATATAGAAAGATGGGACTCAGCTACCAGCTAGTAGGTTGTAGCTTAACTCATTAAGAAAATGAGTTTGCTCACTAGTTGATTTGTGAGCATCTCACTGTCATTCTGTTCTTTCCCTGAAAAAAGAGGATAATAATTTTTGCAAATGACATGAAGAAACATGTGGTAGGCAGAATTCTAAGATGAACCCCAAGATTCTAGATCCTCCACCAATTAAATGCCTTACATAATAAATATTAGGACTATGAGTGTGATAGATCTTACTCCTGTGATTAGGGTATGTTAAATGGCATAGTTTACTTTAAGAAAGAGAGATGATATGGCTGCCTGACGGAATAACACAAGTCCTTTAAAATAAGAGTATTTTCTCTAGCTGGTGGCCAACAAGGAAGGTGGAGATTTGAAGCAGAGGAATTTTATACATTATTGCTGTCCTAAAAATGGAAGAGGCCACATGGTAAGGGATGTGGGCAACCCCTAAGAACTGAAAGTGGTCCCCAGCTGGCAGGTTTGAGTTCTAAAACTGTAAGAAATGAATTCATCCAACAGCCAGAGACCCTAAGCCCTAGAGGAGAATGCAGCCCCACCTTGATTTTAGCCAAGTGAGACCCTGAGAAGAGAATCCCATATGTCCTTGCTTCTGAGTTATGAAAATTATGCAATCATAAATTTGTATTTTAAGTCACTAAGTTTGTGGTCGTTTGTTACACGGCAATAGAAAATCAATATTAAGCAGGAGAAAATCACTGGGAGAAGAAAGCTACGTAAAAACAATATCCTCATATTTGGTTCTAAAATGTTTTGTGACAAGTCAGTTTAATGTGTCAATTTAGCTAGGGTATGGCACTCAGCTGGTTGGTCAAACCCTAGTCAAGATGTTGCTGTGAAGATATTTTGTAAATGTGATGAACATCTATAATCAACTGACTTTAAATAGAGGAGATTACCCTCTGAAGGAACTAGAAATATTTTATCCCCAAATATATTCCTTTGACATATTTTGAGATAGCTGTGCAAAGGCCAGCAAACAAACGTGCCCTGCAGAACTGTCAGCAGCCTCCTATCCACCAGACCATTCCTAAAACCCTAATCTCCACATGCTCAGGAAGATGGATTTAAGAAATTTCTCCTTTTCCTTGGAGCACCCTGTGATACTAAACTCTCTATTGCAACCCTTGCTGTTTCAGTGAATTGCCTTCCGTTTGAGCAAAGGCCCACAAACCTGAGCTGGGCAGTAACATTGTGTGTTATTTTGTATTGATCAATTTGCTTCATGTTAGTGATTTTCAAGCTTCCAGGGAGCCAAGGGGATTGGCCCCCATGCCTCCATAATGTGGTAGGCTTCTACAGTCAGCTGAAAGTTTTAAAAACAAAAACTGAGTTTTCCCAGAGAAGAAGGAACTCTGAAAGACGGTCATGTCAAAATCCTGCTTGAGTAACCAGCACACTGTTCTACCCTATGAATCCTGCACTTGTCATCCCACACAATGATGTGACCCATTTCCTGGAAATAAATAAATAAGTCCTGACCTTCTTAGTTCAGTTCCCCTGGAGCATTTTGACTGATACAGTCATAAACTCATTGTTCTTGGGCGCCACATCGATGGCTGAGGTATGTTGGGGGTTAATTTGAATAGTGCCCTCTCAAAGGTGGCAACTGAGACATTGTGCCAGAAGTCGTGACCAGCCAGGAATACAGGCCCAGCCTTTTGGTTTTTTGTTTGTTTTAAAGCCTATATATATATATATATATATATATATATATATATATATTTTTTTTTTTTTTTAAGAGAGTGGCATTTTATTTTATTTCTTTTTGTAGTTTTTGGCTGGGGCCAGGTTTGAACCTGCCACCTCTGTTATATGGGGCTGGTGCCCTACTCCTTGAGCCACAGGCACGGCCCAAAAATCATAATTTTATTCAAAATTGCCTGAGTTCTAAATATAGGCTATTAATCAGAAACCCATCTTTTTTAATCATCGTGTTAAAGCACCATAATGAAATAATCAGACATATCCAAACTATGCATTATTTTATAAGACACACTGAAATGATCCCTTTATGTACTGTAAAAGACATTAACAACAATAACAACAACAACAACAAAAAAAAAAAAAAAAAAAAAAAAAAAAAAAAAAAAAAGACCAGGACTGGGAGACTGCTATAAATTAGAAAGATTAAAGGGATTAGCACATGAAGTGCAATAATAAGCTATAATTTACTTAGAAATTCCTCTCTCTCTTTCTCTCTCTCTTTTTCTCCACAAAAACACACATAGTAAAATTTTAATGATTAAATGCATTATTCTTTGTATTTTACTGTAGTTTTCAAGTTTTACCACATTCTGCATGTCCAAAAGGGAATTTCAGGAAGAACCAATAATGGGGAAAAGGAGGCTGGATGTGTCCTCCTGTTCACCAGGTCAGGGAAACTGCTTCTGTGGACTCCGTGAAGGGTCCAGCCCGGGACACCAGGATCGGGCCACCTAGAGACCAGTGTGGCTTCCACAGCAGAAAGGACAGGTGTGCAATGGCTCAGGCAGCAGAGATCTGGTCCCATATTCCTGAACTCTGGAGAGCTGGATTCAGAGCCAGAATTTGGGTAAGTGGGCACCTCCTGATCCAGTGCCCCAGGGGCTACCATTCTGTTCTCCCCCACTAGCCCTGAGTCCTATGTGAGCCCTGGGGGATAGTGGTGGCCCTCAGGAGGGCGAAATGACTTCCAAGAAGGGCTCCCAGGTACAGCAGCCTGCCCTCAGGGACCCACAGCAGGCCATCTGCCCAGGAAACAGGATGCAGACTAAGAGAGCTTGTCTCCACCCACCCCCAGGAAGCCACCCCAGGCACATCTCCAAATTGTGCAGTACCCATTTCTAGAGACATTTGTAAGTGGAGCGAATCTGTTTAAATGCCCAGTGCCCAGATAGTTGTTGACTGGTTAGGAAAGAGCAAAACGTTTAAAAATGAATATAGGGATCGGGGTCTCCGCCAAGCCCTCTGCTGCAGTTGTTCCTCACCTTGAAACATTCATTGCAGAGGCGCCGCTGCCCCTCAGTGACCCTCATCCCCCTACCATGTCTTGGCTGCTGCAGACGGGGTTCCTCATGCCCATCAGTTTCCCTCCCCTTCCTCCAGGCTACCAGTGTTGCGCCTTCACTTGTCTGGAAAACAGTTCCACAAAGCTTTTCCCTGGGACCAATGTGAGGCCCTTACGGGTCTCCTTTAAATGAATGCAAATGTATCCATTTCACAGCTGGTTTGGGCTAAACTAATGTATTTGTTTCCTACTTCTGTTGTAACAAATTACCACAAATTTAGTGATTTAAAACATATGTGTTATCTTATGGTTCTGGAGGTCAGAAGTCCTAAATCAGTTTCCCTGGGCTAAAGCCAAGGTGTTGGCAGGGCTGAATTCCCGCTGGAGGCTCCAGGGGAGAATCTGCTTTCTTGCCTTTTCCTGCTTTTGAAGACCACCTGCATTCTGGGGCTCACACTCCCTTCTTCCATTTTCAAAGCCAATAATCTAACATCTTCAAATCTCTCTCTGACCCTAACTCTCTGCTGCTGCCATCACATCTTCTCCTCTCGCTTGGACCCTCTTGCCTTCCATCTGATAAGGAGCCTTGGAATTACATTGGCACAACCAGGTAATGCAGACTTCATAATTTATAATTAATAATAATGTTATCATCTCAATAGCTCCAATTATATCTGCAAAGTTCCTTTTGCCATATTAAGTAACATACAGAAATAAACATTTTTGGGAGACACCATTCTGCCTACCACAACTAATATTTGGGCTGGATAATAACACTAGAATCAGGGCTCTTATTCTTTTGTTTGCATTAATTTTTGAATGGTGACACATCCAGCTGATTTTTAAAGAAATCACCTACACAGTCCTTTCTATCCAGCATCTCAATCTCCTTTGGTAACTTTAAATTCTTTTGCTTGTTTTGCCAGAACTATTCTTTCCAATTTCTAAGGTTTAACTTTCTTCTTCCCTGCCTAATTTTTTGTTTGTTTGTTTTTTTGTTTTTTAATTGTTAAATCATAGCTGTGTACATTAGTGCAATCACCTGTACCCATTCTAAGATGCACCATAGCCCCACCCAATTATTAACTAAATTATTCTTTATTTTTCTTTTTGTACAAATTTCATGGACAAAATTCATTAATAATTTGACTACTTGGATAAAATAAGATTGAGAATTTTTTAAATTAATCTGTGTAAACAGATTCCACAGTTTGCCTTTGTAAAGTTCAAGTCCAACTTGTAGGTGTGACCCCATCCAGGTAGCCTGCCAAATACCCATGCAATGTACTCGTTGGGTGGAAATTTACCTAACCTCTTCACCCCTCCTCCCCTGCTTGAATTTCATTGAGTTTTTCTCTCAAGTGAGCATGCACGTGGTAATCTACTAACTCCAGTTTAGTACTAGGTATGTGTGATGTTTGTTTTTCCATTCTTGTGATACTTCACTTTAGGAGAATGGTCTCTTATTGTTGAGAATTTTTTAAAAATATATGATCATGAGCCACATAATGACATTTTGGTCAGTAATGGACCACATGTATACCGGTTACATAAGAGTATAATGCATATTTTTACTATATCCTATGTTTGGGACATGTTTAGAAACACAAATACTTACCATTGTGTTGCCGCTGCCTACAGTACATTGTACAGGTTTGTAGCTATTATTAGCATATTATATAGCATAAATGTGTAGTTGACTTCTAAGTACCATCTAGGTTTGTGTAAGTACACGCTATGATATTCACACAATAACAAACTTGCCTAACGATGCATTTCTCAGAACATGTTCCCTTTGTTAAGCTATGGTTAAACATGGCCGTATAATCATTAGTGAAAGATCAGTGCTTAATAAAATATGTCAAAAGTGTGTATATTTGCCATATGTTTTGAGGTAGAAATGTTTTATGAGTAAAATAATATAGTAGCTTTAGTTTTTCACTACAGTGAAGAATGCAATACTATCCTTGCAAAGATAAAAGCCGACTTGGTACTTTGACATTTTCTAGATAAATAAAATTTTTAAATTTTCAGTCCAAACTCTAACTCCAGATCAAACTCTAACAAAGTATACATACCCATTTTTCTCTTAACCCCATAAATAATTTGTTTGCTTATGATAAAATATAAATACCTATTTTAATAAGTGATAGGGACTATTTACTATGAGACATATTTCTTTTTGAGAGTCTCTTATTACCTATTTTTAGAAGTGAAATGCAAGGTCTTCCACTTACTGTAAGCAGTGATGTCCACACGACTAGGCTGTGGGACTGGGGGAGAGAAGGGAGATTCCTATCAGAGGTGCTTTTCCCAAATTGAGTATTAGCACAAATTATCTTCAGTTTGTAAGTTTGACTATGTTTTTTTTTTTTTTTTTTTTTTAGTTCAAATAAATCTTTGGCCTTATTATAAATCATTTTTGTGTTTTCCTTGGAATTTGAATTAATCCGAGATGAAGTGTCATTGGAACTTTGGCAGAAATTCAGGAAGTGACCCTTGAGGATTTTAGTGTGTGTAAATCCATGAAGCTTATGGTAAGAAAGAGTATTTGGGGCATGTGGCAGAACAGTTTTGTCATTTTTCAGCTATCTAAAAACAGGAGATTGCACTAATGTACACAGCTATGATTTAACAATAAAAATAAATAAATAAATAAATAAAATAAATAAAATAAAAAAATAAAAACAGTGCCTGGAATCTATTCAGGAATTTAAATGTGTTCATTTTTAAACAGATACGATTTTTACATGGTTTGCCTTCTTTTTAGTAGTCCCACCTCTCCACCCTCACAAATATACTGACACTCTACGCACCCTCTCCCAAACACATCTGGGAATGAATGAGATTCAACTTTATTTCTCCCAGAGCAGATTGCCAAAGATCACATCATTGGTCTGGAATCCAGAATGGGAGGAGAGCTGCTCCTTAAGAAAATTATGATAAGACCTTAGCCAGCACATGCTTGAGAAAGTATCCACACGTCTTAGAGAGCTATTTTTCCAATAAGGCTCATTTGATAACTAATTATTATTTGGACTTGGGGAAGATATGACAAAACAAAGAAGGAAGTATAATCTCTGCAAAGTGGGAATTCCATTTCTTCTTCTTTATTTATTTATTGGTGGGGATTCAATTGGTGGTAAGAAAAAAGATCCCATTAGGGTAATTGGCAGTAGAATTTCTTATTCACTCACTCATGTGGACATTCATATTGGAGAAGGAGTGGGTAAGAACTCTTTTCAAAAATTAGGAGGGAAAAGTTAGATCCCCATATTCAGACCATCCTGTGGTAAACTCTAGATTAGGGGTCCTCAGACTACGGCCCGTGGGCCACATGAGGCAGTGTGAATTGTATTTGTTCCCGTTTTGTTTTTTACTTCAAAATAAGATATGTGCAGTGTGCATAGGAATTTGTTCATAGTTGTTTCTTTTTAAACTATAGTCTGGCCCTCCAACGGTCTGAGGGACAGTGAATTGGCCCCCTGTTTAAAAAGGTTGAGGACGCCTGCTCTAGATGAATGAATGACTTATATGAAGACAACAGTGAAAATTCAGGAGGATGCATATTTTTATCATTAGGAGATAAGAAAGGCCTTTGTAAGCATAAGACAACACCAAAGAAAAACCTAAAAGAAAAGAGCAACAGATTTGACCACATGAAAATGTAAAATATTGGCTCAGCACCCATAGCACAGTGGCTATGGCATCAGCCACAGGCACCGAGGCTGGAAGGTTCAAGCCCAGCCTGGGCCAGGTAAACAACAATGACAACTGCAACAACAACAACAGCAACAAAAATACCTGGGTGTTGTGGCAGGTGCCTGTAGTCCCAGCTACTTGGGAAGCTCAGGTGAGAGGATCCCTTAAGCCCAAGAGTTTGAGGTTGCTGTGAGCTGTGACGCTATAGCACTCTACCGAGGGCAACAAAGTGAAACTCTGCCTCAAAAAAAAAAAAAAAAGAAAAAAGAAAATTTAAAATATATACATGAGGCCAGGCACAGTGGCTCATGCCTATAATCCCAGCACTCTGGGAGCCCAAAGCGGGTAGATGGCTTGACCTCAAGAGTTTGAGTATTGCTTGAGCAAAATCAAAACCTCATCGCTACTAAAAATAAAAAAAATAGCCAGGCATGGCGTTGGGTGTCTGTAGTATCAGCTACTCAGGAGGTTGAGGCAAGAGGGATTGCTTGAGCCCAGGAGTTTGAGTTTGCTGTGAGCTATGATACCAAAACACTCTAGCCTAGGGCAACAGAGGAAGCCTCTATCTCAAAAAAGAAAAAAGAAAAATCTACATGACAAAATATGCCCTAAACAAGGTTAAAAAGATAAGTGAAAGGTGGAAAAAATATTTGCAACATATATAGCAGATCAAGGGTTTATATTTTTAATACAGAAAAAGAAGGAAATCTCATTTAGAAAAGAAACACTAATAAGCAATAAACATGCTAATACTAAAAGATACAAAGCACCAGTTTTATTTACATGTATGTAGATGTACATTACACAGGTATACTTTTTGCAAATCAGATTTGACAAAATTAAACAATCTGATACTGTTGAATATCTGGTGTTGGTGAAAGCCTTATTGATGGGAGTATAAATTGTCGTAGTACCTACGAGGTAATAATGTGTTTTCCTTCCACCCAGCAATTTTACTTCTAACAACAGATGCAAATCGTACAAGGATATTGCAGAGGAATTCTTCCATCAAACCAGGAGCTCCCTCCTCCCCTCTTGTCTCTGCAGTGCTGAGAATCTGTAGGGCGAGAGTGGAGAGTGACTTGTGTTTACTACATGCAAGGCAGATCCCTCCTTTCGTAATATGAGGTTTGGTTCTGTGCAACTGAAGCAAAGTTTTAGGGACAAGCACATCAGGAGAGGATCTGTTCAGAGGCTCTTTGTTACATGTTGCCCCATGTCCTATGTGGATATGGAATAGAATGAAAGCTGGAGTGGAAAATCATGTTCAGGGTACATTGGGGTTAAGGTAGCACCTCCCTGCCTCTGCTGACCTGGGAGGGGATTAAGGAATTCCTGGGAAAGTGATGTCATGTCTAAGTGGTTTGGTTAGTGCTGAGATGCCTTTGGATAACTTTATATAATAAATGGTGAGCTGTACTGAATACTGAAAACAATATGAGCTAGAAGGAGAAAGTGCCTACCTTTAGTGCTCCCTTCATTCTTTAATAAAGAAGATAATCTAAGTGTTTTATGCTACTCTCTTATGGATTAGAGTTTTTAAAAATTCTGTTGATTTAAGGTAGTAATTTGTTTTGCTATATCAAAGAGAGTCCAACATGTAGCTAAGAGATTTCGAGAGACTTTTGTGATCTGTCTGTGTCTCTTTGACTCACTTGCTCACTTTCTCCCCAGCACAGGTGCACGTAGGAACCATAACCGCAGTAGTTTACCATTACTCCACAATCAGATGCCCCTTTCTAACACTAGCATTCACTTCTGAGTATTAACCTAAGGGAGATGCAAACAGCCACTACCTCCACCACTCATGCAGACACAGACATAATGTCCATTCCTTAGCCACCTCCTGAGCCAGAGCTTTTGGATGACCTCAGTCTAATATTCCCAGCAAAGAAGAGGGAGGGAGGTATACTCAGAAGGCATTGCTAACCCTGCAGGCAGAATCAAGAATTTTGTTAGTGCCAAGGAGCTTAGACACTTTGCTGTGATACATGTAAACATTTAAAACCACAGACCACGGTCAAATAATATTTGAAAATGAGAGAACACAATTTTAGATAAGTTAGCTTTTTCATCGGAATTAAATTGGCTCAACTAATTAACATTTTAATTCAGTTCAAATTCTGCACATGGCTCTTTGACCCTGTCTTTGCTTATTTTTTCTTTCTACCCTGATCATTGCAGCTTCTGAGTTTTCTCTGTTTGGTTACATCATCTTGCTGGGTGAAGACAAAATCCCTTCTGCTGCTGTAGGGCTCTCTCTGCTGTCCCAGAGTCATCACCATTCTGTTTGAACTAGTGATTACTCAGATGCTTTTTCAGCTTCTTTTCAGGGCCTCTGCCAACCCATAAGGCCTTTCTGAGAACGAAATAAAGGTGTTGCTTCTCAGGGATGGTGGAGCCCCAGATTGGGGCTCCTCAGGTGGGTGCCTGACGCAGTCAACAGCCTTTGTAATGACATATGCTCTCCCTGCTCCCTCCTCCTCCAGTTCTACAGTGTGAGTAAGATGAACAGTGAGCAAGAAAGATGCCAGACGGAAGAACTGATGGGAGTCGAATGCAATATCAAGCCAACTCCAGCCACAGTAGTGGTGCATTCATCCTCATTTTTATGTATTTCCTGTAAAATAGTGAAATGAGATTCTTTTGCTCTCAGAATTCTGGCAGAGACCCCAAATCTGAGAACTAAATATTTCAGTATTCTAAATGGAGGTGTTGGACCATCTAAGCAGTATATGCTTAGAGATTGTGACATCTGTTCTGCTGGCCTTAGTCCGTGTCCACCTCCAAGTGATATGATAGCATCAGAGATGCCGGGATTGAGAGCATCTTTGTAGAGAGATGTCAGTGTGTGGGGGTTGGTGGAGAGAGGAGCAGGAATGTTTCTGCCATTTCAAACCAACAAAGGGAAGCTGGGAGAGAAGGTCTCGGAGAATTAGACATGTGTTCCAAACAACAAAAAGTGAAGAGGAGAGATCATCTCTAGCTTGCTCCTCTGGAGCCATGGAGTAGAGATTTTTATCGGTCATGCGTTGTACTTCTACAGTTTTATAGGGCAAGGAATTCCCCCTCTGTCAGATAAGGACCCCATGGAGGGGGCCAGACTGGATTGTTTTGTGATGAACTGTAGAGGACTGCCTTGAGGGAAGGTGATCCCAGCAGATGGGGATGAGATGCATGTAGGAACCATGGGGCAGAGTCCACTGCTCTCTGTTGAGAGTCTCACCTACTGGAAGTCTTTAAAGAAGCTATAAACATGCTTCAGAAGACAGAGAATTAGCACTTCATTTCTGCATCTTGAAAGGACATTGAGCATTGAGAGCAAATTACAACTTGCCAATCAAATAAGGTGTTTCTTCCTTGACTTTTGTTATATTGGATTTCAACCATGGCAGTGCCAAAAAAAAAAAAAAAAGTCAGACTGGTGGATGAGGTGAAACAAGCAGGAAAGGAGAAACAAGCCCTTCTTCCCTTTCCCTCACCAGTAACTTCCTAGTGTGGGGTAGGCCAGAGTGAGAGGAGGAGAGAAACTTTACATAGATTTCAGACTTTCAATAGTTACCAGGTGCTAAAGGCAGTCAATGGATTTTTACCATTGTTGTTGGCCGAGAGTAACTGAAAAAGCCATGAGATGTTCTGGAGGTTTTGTCCAGGGGCAGGAAAGTACAAGTAGAGAGAACTAGTTTCACAGCCTGGCGAAGGGAAAAAACACTGTGGCTTTCTGTTTCCACCTTTTCAAGTTTCGGTTTATTTACTGAGTCAGGGCAGGATCAGCTACCAGGGGTCTCACTTGCAGAGACGGTGTGCATGTTCGCGAGCGCAGGATCAGCTACCAGGGGTCTCACTTGCAGAGATGGTGTGCATGTTCGCGAGCCTGCCCTTTCTCACCTCTGCAGGGATGTTAGTCCTGCAGTTATGTCTTTCTCTTGTGCACCGCTGTCTTCTACTTTGCTCCTGATTCTTTTCCAGCATGTAAAAGTGACCTAACATCACCTATCTGTAAAAAATGACCCCACGTCCTCCTTAGCTACTGCTCAGTTCCCTGTTTCCCTCCGATGAAAAACTCCTGGAGTCATCCACCTTCACGTCTGTTTCTTCGTCTGTCCTGTCTGCGCCACACACTGAATGGGCGTATTGGCAGTGGCAGTTCTCTACCCACAGCTTACGTGGTTTCTTAGCTGCACTTGATATGGCTGGCCTGGTCCTCCTCCTTGAGCTACATTTTTCTCTTGGCTTCCATGCTATACGTTTATCTGGACCCTTCCTACCCCACTGGCCTTTCCCCACCACCAGCTTTTTCTCCACCATCAGACCTTCTTCTCATCTCAGCCAATGCTCTCTTTCTAGGCAATTTCATGCTGTTGAGAGCATCAATGGACACAGCCAAGGTAAAACATTTTCATCCCTATGGAAAGTTTTACTGGTTAGTGCTTGTCTAAGAGACACAAACAAAATGCCCTCACTATTAAGTAAAGCAGACTTTAATCAGACTCAGCAAAAAGAAAAAGAAAAAAATCAGGAGCTTCCCTGTTGGTGTGTTTGTGTTCATTAAGGAAAACATTTTTTTGGTTGTAAGTGACAGAAAGTCGAACCTAAATTGTCATAAGAAAAAAGGAATGTTGGCTGGTTTATGCTGAAAAGTCAAAAGGCCTAGGAGAGCTTTGGGTGCAACTTCAATGAGGCTGTAGGCAATGTTCCCAGGACCCCTCTCTCTACTTCCCATCCTCTGAGCTGGCTCCATGTTCATCTCTGCCTATTGACTCCCTATATATGTAAAAATATAAATGTGTGTGTGTGTGTGTGTGTGTGTGTGTGTGTGTGTGTGTGTGTGTAAAGATATTATTACAAGGAACTGGCTTCTATCGTTAGGGAGGCTGCCAAGTGTCCAGATCTGCGGGGTGAGTCAGCAGCAGGGAGACCCAGGAGAGCGGATGGTAAAGTCCCTGTACCATCTGAAAGCCTGAGAACAAGAGAACCTGTGCTGCAGTTCCACCCCAAAGGACCCAGGAAGAGCCGATGTTTCAGCTGGAAGGCAGTTAGGCAAGAGGAATTCTCTCTTACCTGGGGGAAGGTCTGCCATTTGCAATAGTCAGGACTTCAACTGATGGATGAGGTTCACTGTGTTAGAGAAGGCAATCTGCTTTACTCAGTCTTCCAACATCCAAAAACCTTGTTACAGAAACACCCAGGATAATGTTTGACCATGGCATCCCATGGCTCAGCCAAATTAATACAGAAGATTAATCCAAATAGCCGGGCGTTGTGGCGGGTGCCTGTAGTCCCAGTTACTCAGGAGGCTAAAGCAAGGGAATCCCCTAAGCCCAGGACCTGGAGGTTGCTGTGAGCTGTGTAATGCCACAGAACTCTACCTAGGGCAATAAAGTGAGACTCTCTCTTAAAAAAAAAAAAAAAAAGATTAATCATTGCTACCTCTCTAGACTTAAGTGAACCACGGTGCATTTTTTTATCCCTGAAACCCAAATATAGGGTCATCTACACGTGGGTTGTGAGCAGAGGTAAGATAGTCCTTCTATGAGAAAATTGTAGGAATATTGCCCAAGAAGATAGAGTGGAAGCAAGAGGCAGAAACCAAGTGTCTACTACAAACTGCTAATATGTATTAGTTAAAGTGAAAATGGAACCAAAAACAAATTAATTGAGTTGATGCTATGAGCTCGGCACTATCGTAAGCACTTTAGATAGCACTGAGTCACTTGTATTTTTTTTCTTCCCCTGTAGATTTGTAGGGAAACAAACAAAAAAATCCATTTCTCTTCATCCCCTACTCCCCCCCACCTCCCCGTAGTCAGAAACTAGGCTTATATTTTTGAAGATAATTCTCCTTTGCCCCGTAGGGAGTAAACCCTTTCTAAAATGTACTGTTTCTGATCAAGAGAGCAAATTTACTGGGAGGTTGTATGTCACTTTGGAGACATTTCTAAGATCACTTGTCTTCTTTTTCTTTTTTTTTCTTTTTTTCCATTTTGACTGAATTTCTGATTTATCCAAGAATAAGGAAAAGTAGTAAAATGAGGTGGAAAAGTTTATATAAGATTGATATTATTTATTCCTTAAATACTTGTAAAGATTCATCATGGTAGCCCTTGTTAAGAGGTTTGTAATTTTTTTCTATTTCCTTAGTAGATATAAACTATTCAGTTTTGTAGATATAGAATAATTCAATAGATAGATTCAATTTCTTTAATGTAATAGGTGTAGAACTATTGAAATTTTCTATTTCTTGTGTTTATTTGGAAAGTTTTTTTTTATTTTTAAATTTTTATATTATTTATTTATTTTTTTGAGACAGAGCCTCAAGATGTTGCCCTGTGTAGAGTGCTGTAGTGTCATAGCTCACAGCAATCTCCAATTCCTGGGCTTAAGCGATTGTCTTGCCTCAGCCTTCCAAGGAGCTGAGTCTACAGGCACTCACCACAATGCCCAGCTATTTTTTTGGTTGTAGTTGTCATTGTTGTTTGGCAGGCCCGGGCTGGATTAGAACCCGCCAGCTCTGGTATATGTGGCTGGCACCTTAGCCGCTTGAGCTATAGGTGCTGAGCCAGAAAGTTTATTTTTAAAAAAGATTTTATCTATTTTATTTCAATTTTTAAACACAATATTGTTTATGTTTTTATCCATCCAATTTTTATAGCAATATCCCCTCTTTTACACTTGATATTGATAATTTATGTTTTTTCTTTCACTTTTTCTTCATTAGTTTTACCAAGGGTATATCAATCATATTAATATTTACTAGAAACAATTTTTGGATTTCTTTACATTTCCTATTATGTTTTTGTACCTATTAATCCTGTTTACTAGGATTATCATTCGTCTGTTTTCTTCAGATAACATTTATCTAAATTAGGTTTATTGTTTCTCAATATTTTGTTTTCACCGCCTCAAATATATATTTGCATTTGGTACTGTAAATTTCCTTTTGGGCATCACTATGTAATACATTTTTTTTTTACCCTTCAGTTCATAGTATTTTCTAACTTTATTTGATTTTTTGATTCTTAGGTTATTTAGAAGTGTATTACATAATTTCTAAACATTGGGGGGATTTTCTAATTATCTTTCTCTGATTGAGTTATCTTTTAATTCCATTGTCATCAGAGAACAAATTCCATATGATTTGAATCTTTTGAAAAAAAATTAAAATTTCATGTAAGCTAATATACAGGGTATTTTGATAATGTCTGCTATTACTGTTATGACATCAGCTCTCTTTTGATTACTGTCAAGATGATAGATAACTTACCATCCCTTCATTCTCACCCTTTTTGTATCTCTTTCTATATAATAATTATTGTCAATAGTATATAGTTGAGTTTTAAAATTTTGTTTAATCTAACAGTCTTTTTAAAAATTTTGAATAGAATTACTTATATAATTGGGTTTAAATCCATCTTCTTTCTGTTTGTTTTTTATTAGCTTATCTTTGTTTCTTTATTTCTCCTTTGTAATCTTCTTTTAGATTAATGTTATATAGATTTTATTATTTCATCTCTCTAATTATTATATTGTTAGTTACAAATTATTATATTATTCTTTCAGGGTTTCTTTGGAGATTATAATATGCATTCTTGACTTAATATAGTTCATCCTAATCTTTGTGCTATTATTAAAACTTTTATTTATATATGTTATAATCTCCTTAAGACATTATTTTTATGTGAAAGTCAGTAGTATTTTATATTACTCACATATTTATACTTTCCAATGTTCTTCATTCCTTCTTTCAGTTCTATGCTTTTATATGATCGTTTTTCTTTAGTTTTAAATTTTTCCTAATTGATTTGGTAGTGAAGATCTTTTGATGAAAAATTCTGTCATTTCTTTTGTATGCAAATTTCTTTACTTTTCTTCATTCTTAAATTATTTTTATTTTATTTTATTTTTGAGACAGAGTCTCACTATATCACCTTTGATAGAGTGCTGTGGTGTCACAGCCGACAGCAACCTCAAACTCTTGGGCTTAAGTGATTCTCTTGCCTCAGTCTCCCAAGTAGCTGGGACTACAGATGCTCACCACAGTGCCCAGCTATTTTTTTGTTGCAGTTGTCATTGTTGTTGTTTAGTAGGCCTAGACCTGGCTCTAACCCGCCAGCCTCAGTGTATGTGGCTGATGCCCTGCCCACTGAGCTACGGGCACAAAGCCATTAAATGATATTTTTAATAAATACAAAATTCTAGATTTACAATCTTTATTCCAACACTCAGATGTTATTATCTTTGGTTTCCATAATTTATGTTGAAAAGTCAACCATTAGTTTTATTGTTACTCCTTTGAAATTAAGGTATCTTTTCCTCTGTATGTTTTAAAGACTTTCTCTTAATTCTTAGAAATGAGAAGTTTGACAAAAATATGTCTAAATGTTGTCATTATTGGGCTTTTAAAAAATCATCCTGCTTAGTATTTGGTGAGCTTCCTGAATCTGTAGGATAATATCAACTTTGGAAAAGTTTTGACCATTCTTCAAATATTTTTTTCTTCTGCTTGAATTTATTTCTCCATTTCTTCTAAGATTCCAATTAAATATGGTGAGCTTTTTGACTTTGTTTTATATGTATCTTATTCTCAGTTTTGTTTTTATTCATTCTTTCCATCTGTGATTGAGTTTGTATTTTTCCTACTATCTTATCTTAAAGTATAGTAATCTTAACTACTTATTTGTCCAATCTGCTATTAAATGCATCCAAAGTATTTTTAACTTCAGATATTATATTTGTTAGTTAATGTCCATCTCATTCTTTCACATAAATTTTAATTCATTTGATTTTTTTAATCTTTTCATCCATTTCCTACCCCAACCCCCTTTTTTTCTATTTCATATAAGATGTTCATCAGTTTTGATTTTTTTTTTAAAGTCTATGGCTGCTAGCTTCAAAGTCTGGATTATCTGTGGGTCTGCTTCTATTGCTTGTCTTTTCTCTTGATTATAATTATTAGTCACATTTTCCTGCTTCTCTGCAGGTCTAGTAGTTTTGTTTGTTTGTTTTTGTTTTTAATTGTAGGCCAGACCTTGTGTATAGAAACACTGCATAGGCTCTATTTGATGCCTTATACTAGAGAGGGTTTCCACATTCCTCCTTGGAAAGGCAGAGAGATAAGGGGTTTATCTTTGACCTGGGTAGAGGTTAAGTTGCAGCTTTAGTAAGACTTAGTCCACTTCTGATTTTTTTCAGTTCCTTAAACATAGTTTTTCTGAGCTTTTGATTAGAGCCTGCAGAAATGCTATCTTTTAGGTACTGAAAGATTGTGGGGATTTTAGAGCTGTACTTTGGAGGTTTTAAACTTAGGTCTTTAGCCTCCCATCCCTTGCCCCTTCAAAGTCTAGATGTCTTCAGGGATTCCTAGCTGTGTGTTTAACTGGCAAGACTTCTTTATCTAGTTAGACGTTTTTTCCTTTGCACTATGAAAGTAGTCAAGATTTTATTATGCCTTTTGAAAGCCTTCAACCAAATGTCCTGGCCTTCTTTGCATAGCCCCTAAACTCAGAGGATATCCCATGGGGAAAACCAGCTATGCATTCAGCACTTCTCAAGTTTTTAGTCTCTCTCACTAGCACTGCATGACTGCCGAAAACCCTCTGGTTTCTCTTTCCATAAACAGATTCTTTGTGTATAAGCCAAATCTAATTCTCAGTCCATGCCCAGAACTGTAAAATGTCCCCAAGGAAGAAAATAACTGGCAATTTATGTTGCCTTCATTGCTTCCTCATTTTTTAAGATCCTTAAAAATGTGACTTGTGTAATTTATCTTCTCTTTCTAATTGCCACAACGGGAATTCTGGTCTGCCATGACCTACTACATTTTATTCAGGAACAGAAGTCCCCTGATCCTTATGTTTTAAGAGTAAAAGCTCAGTAATATGATTACAACTTCAAAGACTGAAAAGGGCCATGACGTGCTTCTAGTAGGAGAAGGTAGGCTACATTGGTCATCTAGACTGGGGCCTTCAAATGCAGTGGCCCTAAGCAAATAAGTAGCATGGCATTGGGAGCCATCTCTAAACTTGACACAGGGAGGAAAGCTGTCAGGATGAATGGGAGATTTTGAATAAACCATGTATACTTTCAGTAACAACCATAGTTAGCAGTAATCAATATTGACAAAATGTCTGGACCCCTTCATTTTCCTAATTCCAGTAGGATCTAAAGGCAGGAAAAGAGTCCTCACATCTTTTTGTAGGTAGTATTAAGTAATATTAAATTTTATTCATACAATTAAATAAATTTATACTGTTTCACAGAGGGAAACATACTTATTGAACTGTTATTCAATATGAAGTGGTATGAACAAGCAACTGGGTACAAAATGGATTCAGAGTTATGAGATTCTGAATATGAAGTTTTATGGCTGCCTTAAGTTTGCTTATTTTTGCTTATTTTTTTCATATACACCCATAGGTGCCTGTATGTGTATATATGTGTGTATGCATATATAGTATGTATATATTTTTAACTTTACCCTTACTTTTTTGTTATTGCTAATATATATAGAAATTTATTAATTTTTTATTAAATTGTGTTTTTCACTATACATATAGATATGTTTTTTAGAATAAGATTTACATTTTAAACCAGAACCACACCTTTTATATCATGACTTTACTAGTTGTTAGTTCTTTGGTTTGCTTCATGTTTTAGTCAGTTGAAGGATGTCTTCAAGATATTTCCTCTTAAAAAAATCATTTTTCCATAAGGACATTTGCACTAGAATGTTTATGACAGCTCAGTTCACAAGTGCCAAGATGTGGAAACTACCCAAGTGCCCACCAACTCATGAATGGATAAGTAAACTATGGTAAATGTATACTATGGAATACGTTCAGCCATAAAGAAAGATGGCAACTTTATATCCTTTGTATTTACCTGGAAGGATTTGAAGAAAATCTCCTTAGTAAAATTATCACAAGAGTGGAAAAGCAAGTATCCAATGTACTCAATACTAATATGAAACCAATAAATGAACAATTGCACACTCCCCACAGGAGAAAAACACAATTAAATTTAAGTAGGGGGGCGGAGAGAAGAGGAGTGGAGAGGAGAGAAGGAATTTGGTAAGCTCTCACCTAACAGGCACAATGTAGGGATATATGGCACATCTCCTGGGGTGAAGGGCTGAACTACAATTTAGACTTTACCTAACAAATGTAAACAACACAACCTAATCATTGGTACTCTCATATTAATCTGAAATTTTAAAAAAGATATTTCTTCTAGAAGATATAGTAGTATTTTATATATACTTAAATGCCTGACCATGTCTCCTTTTGTCTTTATAAATGAAAAATAACCCTGAAATCCTCAGGTTACACATTTTTGTCCCTAAAGCTCTAGAGCAGTGAGTGATTCTGTACCTTAACTACACATTGAAGTCTCCTGAGAAACTTTGAAATTTCTTCCCCAGAAATTCTGATTTAAGTGGGTATAAGATGTGGCCTGGATATAAGGATTAAAAAACAAAGCAAATGACAATCACACAAAATGCTCTAAAGTCCTATTCTAGGTCAATTAAATCAGAATTTCTGTGTGTACGGCTTAGAGGTCAACACATTCTTTCTGTTTTGAAAGAAAATTCCCAAGTTTGCCAATCATACTGTCAGTTTCCTACAATGTAAATTTTTTTTCTTGCCTCTATGTGGGTTAAAATTTTGCTTTTACATTTTTAGATTTTTTGGCAATCCTTTCTTTCCTGTCATACGCCTTTTTCTCTTATCCTATACCCTTTTCATGCCCTCAAATCACTTCTTATAGCTTTCTTCCCTTTCACTGTAGAGGTGATTTTCTAAAGTTTTATCTGTATTCTCTAAGAGATCATTTTTGGAAGCTGGCTATCCTGTATCTCTAAGATGATACTCTCGTTTTTTTTAAAAAAAAAATTGTTGTTGTTGTTTTTTTAATGTGTTTGTTTTTCAGACCCCTGTCTTTCTAGTTATTATGGTCATATGTGCCTTCTTTTTACTCATCTTAAATAAGGCAAAACTGAGTTTGTTGGCCCCTCTGTCAGGCAATGTAGAGATAGGTGATTAATTTCCTTAAATCTCCTTCTGTAATACAGTTATAAACATTCTCATCTCCTAGTCAAGTTGCAAAAGTCAAGAAGGCTTTTCCTTCATGTTGTTTTGCTTTATGAGGAGCTATCTCCCACCTCTATTTGCCTCCCCCTCTGACGCTCCAGCTGAACACGGTGACCTCTAAATAGAAACAAGACCCTTTCCCGGCATTCACGTGTACCTACTTCTTCTCCATCACACCCTCTTCTCCATCCTCCACGGTGCTTTTGTTGTAGGGACTTCTGTTCCTAGGAAGCCACTCATGAAAGCCAGGACACAACTCCTAACTTCTGTGCCAGTTGTTTTCTGGGGCTTTCCATGTTTGCCAGATGTGCTGAGGAGTAATAGCCAACTGAGAGAGTGATGCCAGTGGGCCGTGGATGGCTGGCCTGCCACCATGTGGGCACTGGGATGGCTCTCGGAGTCAGTGGCCTGTCGAGGGGGCAGGCTTGAAGCTCCTTCCGGTCCTCATCCGGGTAAATGAAGTAAGTTGGGGGCAAAGACTAGGTAGGCTGTTGTTACTCCATCTGTTTCTGGCCGATAGTCAGACAAAGCTATAAAGACAAACCTACAAAGCTCCACAGGTGATTCCAAGGTGAAAAAGGTAGAGAACTTCTGTTTTAGTCAGTGGTTGGAAGCTACAGGACAAACTAGTGGAGTACCATTTCCAGCTGAAATCCAGGCTGAATTTGAGCAGAGTAACTAAATTTGAACTTGAGGTGGGATTATAAGAAGAAACTAAGAAAACAAGTAAACAGGTATTGGAGTCATCCATGTATTGACATTACCTGGGACAGTGATCCTGGGGGAGGGAGGATTTGGGAAGCATACTGAAGGCTCAGTGACAGGATTTGGATCCTGAGTAGATATGACAGAAGGAAAAGGGAAAAGCTGGTGACAGTGCTGACGACCTCACCCACCAAGTGTTCCTAGGCCAGAATAAAGAAGTACCTGGCTGGTTTTTATAGAAATGGCATAACAAAATTAAAATATAACTTAGCTTTAATCCTTTACCAACAGGGATTTGTTGAACACCTACTATGTACCAAGCATTTTGCTAGATCCTGGGGACACTTGATTTAAGAGAAAAGCACTCAGTTCTTGCCCTTAGAGCAGCTTTAGTATAGTGGTGACACAGCATCAATCAAATAAATCTTACCAATGAAGGAAATGTACACCCCTCCTGTGAAAATGTGAAGAAAGAAAGTTGAGGAAGAAAGGGATGGGAATCTGCAGTGTAGCATTCCAGGCAAAAGACAGATAGCAAGTTCCCTGAGGACCACAGTTCAACTTGAAGAGATGGAAGATCCCCAGTATGGTGGGAAGTCAGAGGGTGTTGAGATCAGACTCCAGAAGAGGGTGGGCAGGGGAGCGGGGCTTTGTAGGAAAGAAGAGACTGTTGTGCTATAAATAACCACAGTACTAAATCCTGCTTTGCTTATTCATGAGTAGCTGCTGATCCATTCTGCTTACATAAGAAAGTTTTTTTAATTCATGACCCATGAAATTCTCTAATATGAGTTAATAATTTTTTCTTTGCATAAAGCTGCTATAAATTAACAGCTGGGCATTGTGGCAGGTGCCTATAGTCCCAGCTACTTGGGAGGCTGAGGCAAGAGAATCACTTAGCCCAAGAGTTAGAAGTTGCTGTGAGCTGTGATGCCACATAACTTTACAGAGTAAAGTAAGACTGTCTCAAAAAAAAAAAAAAAAAAAAATTCATAGTAATGAATTGGCCAGGCATGGTGGCTCATGCCTGTAATCCTAGCACTCTGGGAGACTGAGGTGGGTGGACTGTCTGAGCTCACAAGTTCGAGAACAGCCTGAACAAAAAGTAAGACCCTGTCTCTACTAAAAAATAGAAAAACTGAGGCATGTGGATAGCTTGAGCCCAAGTTGGAGGCTACTGTGAGTAATGATGCCACAGCACTCTACCCAGGGGAACAAAGCAAGACTCTGTCTTGGGGGCTGGGGGAAGCTGCTATGAATTATTTAATCTGGCTTGGAAGGTCAAAAGGCCCACTAAACCTATATTCTGAACTTGACTAAACTATCTCTTACTATAAATTCAGTATATTTTTCCAGTGAGAATTTATCACTAGACCAAATATCATCTCTGAAAATGAGCACATAAGCACTCATGCCTCCTGTGCTTTGTGAAATCTCAGCATTGTACAAAGACTCTATCATGTGAGCCTTCAGAAAAATGTATTGCCATTTGTAGTCACCAAGCGCCTCCTTACCTGAGTGTTTTCTTGGTGGTGGTGGTGGTGTTTTGCACATTTCCCAGCAGTCCCATCATAGACTAAGTTAAGCTAAAATGGAAAATATATATATATGAAATCCCACTGGGAAAAGAATAAATCTCAACCCCTTCAAGAAACGCATTCCAGTTCATAGTTTCTACAGTGTGGCTGACAGCTCTGTCAGAGTAACTGCAGGCTGATTTTTCCTCTCATTTTTAAATTGACTTTTTTTCTACTAAATATTTGATTTCTTTGATCTATTATTTGATCCATTATTTTCTAGTTTGGGCCCCTATGTAACTTTAGCTACAGAAGAATTTTCTTTCTTTCTTTCTTTTTTTTTTTTTTTTTTTTGAGACAGAGTTTCACTATGTCGCCCTCAATAGGGTGGCATCACAGCTCAC
The DNA here is from genome assembly GCA_963574355.1 of Loris lydekkerianus. Taxonomy (NCBI): domain Eukaryota; kingdom Metazoa; phylum Chordata; class Mammalia; order Primates; family Lorisidae; genus Loris; species Loris lydekkerianus. The sequence goes on along the minus strand of CAUYPK010042548.1, from coordinate 37,575 downwards.
AGCAACCTCAAACTCCTGGGCTCAAGCATTTCTCTTGCCTCAGCCTTCCAAGTAGGTAGGACAATAGGCACCCCACCACAATGCCCGGCTATTTTTTGGTTGCAGTTGTCATTGTTGTTTAGCAGGCCCGGCCCAGGGTCAAACCTCCAGCTTCAGTGTGTGTGGCCAGCCCCCTACTCACTGAGCTACAAACGCCAAGCCTTTTTTTTTTTTTTTGACACGCACTTGCTCTGTCACCCAGGCAAGAGTGCTGTGGTATCATCACATCTCCTTGAAACTTCAAACTACTCGATTCAAGCAATCCTCCTGCCTCAGCCTCCCAATTAACTAGGACTTAACAGGCACCTGCCACAATGCCCAGCTACTTTTTTTCTGTTTTTATTAGAGGTAGGGTCATGTTCTTGCTCAGGCTGGTCTCCAACCCCTGAGATCAAGGGACCTTCTGCCTCGGCCTCCCAGAGTGCTAGGATTACAAGCAAGAGTCATCATGTTTAGCCTACAACTTCTCTTTTCAATGTTTGCCTTTTCTAGCCATCCCCAAATCCCAGTACCTCGCTCTTATTGTAATTTCCCAGTCTCCCCCCTCTCTCTCTGGGGCCTGGCTCTTCACACGCAAGCTTTTGCTCTCGTCTGGCCTTTGCCCCATCTCTCTTTATTACTCATAATTTCTCCCTATTTCTTTCTTTTGCTCTTGCTCTCTCGTGCTCAGTCTCCCTCTCACTTGTTTTCTCTCCTGCAATCTGTAACCTGACCTTGCCACCTCTCTAGTTTCAACAGCCACCTGCACAGAGGTGTCTTCTCTATATTTGTAATCACAGAGCTCTTTGAATTGCTAATAAAAGAAACCAGCTTTGGGTAGTTGCAAAAAAGAAGGGGAAATTTATAGGAAGGCTACAGAGTCATCTCACAGAATCAAAAGTTAAACAGTCATTAACAGAATTGGTGTTCACTGCTATAAATATTTCCTGAATTTAATGTCAATAATTCCTAATCTCCTTATTTTTTTATTCCTGGTTTCAAATTCCCAGAGAGAATTTGACTGATTCAGATCTATGCCTGGATCACTGATATGAATGGGGGTGTGGAGGTGTGGGGTTGTGTAGCACACACAGGGCCACTTTTGGTCTGCCCATGTCTCCTAGTCCGTTCCCAGTGTTCATAACCTACGTAGCAACTCAAATGATTGTGTGCTGAAGTATCAGTCCTTTCCTCATTGACTGACCTTTTGTACCCTAGATCTACTGGGATGAACCCTTGTAACGCCTGCAGTTTTCATCTGTTAACACCCTCTGCTCTTCAGTGGAATTCACTGTCACCAACATGACAGTCTCTTGACTGGTGTTCCAGCCTGGCTGTTGTTACCAATCCCTCACCATCCTCACCCCACACTACATGTTGCGTGATCGGCAAGTAAACAATTATACAAACCCAAATCTGGGTAGAGGAAAGAAAGGGAACCCAACCAGTCTGGAAAAAAGAAAGCTAGAGATAATTACGAATAATTCATGAGGCTTTTCAATCATCATTGGGCTTAGATCACAGTAAATAAAGTAGTGTGCTTAACAGTATAAATCACTTGATCATTCATTTATGTATCCATTTTAAGTCTTTTCTGAATACTGGTTTTCATGGGGCCATGGACACAGAGGTGGCAAGCATTAGACAAGTCCTTGATCTTGAATCTCCTGGTCTAGGAAAGATGATCAGAAAGTAAAGAACCTCATGGAACCATGTGCAGCTTAATGACTATTTTAAGTGCTCAGAAGAAGAGGTGTGAGGGTCTCTGAGCACTTTTTGTGGGAAGTCCAGGGAGCCTTCCCTGAGGAACTGATCCTTGCTCTGAGATCAGAAGGTTGGGAGTGGGAGTGTCAGGGAGGGGAAATCGGGAGGCACCTTCCAGGCAGACAGGGTATGTGTGGGCTCTGATGCCTGGACAAGCCGGCTGTGTTTGAGGAACTGGGAATCCAGTGTGCAACTGGAGGGCAGAGTTCAGAGGAGCTGAGCGGGAAGCAGAGCGCACAGCAAGAAGGACCCTGTGAGCAGGTTATAGATTTTGGTTGAGAAGCTACCACAGGGTTTTAAGCAGTAGTGTACAGTAGCAAAAGAGGATCAGACCCTGCTTGGAGAGGGATATTCTGGCTGCTGTGAAGAGAATAAACTAGAAGGGACTGAGAGAGGAGGTGGGCAGAGTGAGGGGTGCATTGAGTGAAATCTAGAAAGAATTATTGTGAAATGTTTGCACACCCCCAGAATTGGCAGAAAGTCAACATTTCCTGATGATTTTATGGCTATTTTCATTTTGAACCTGCCCGTCATCACAGTTCAGAGGTTATATGAACAAAATAGTAGTAATGTCAAGATAGAAATGTTAAGTGACTAGGATTTTCCCCAGATGATGAAACAATGTGTTGCATATAAATCAAGGCTAAGTCCTAGATTTCCAGCTTGAGCAACTAGGTAGATGCTTGATGTGACTGCCTCCACTGTCTGCTTTATTTTCCTTTGAGAGCACTTATTCAACCAGAAGGAACCAGCTTGGTTATGCCTTTTGTTCAGTTCATCAAGTTCCTAACTCAGCCTATATTTAATAGATTTCACTTGTCATCCTCCATATTGGAGAAAATATGCTCTTTCCAGGCTTACATTTTCCAAAGGCCTATAAACATTATATTTGGGGGACTTCAGGAAATACCGAATTTAGGTATTTATGTCATGATGAAAAATATCCTTCAAAATTCTCTGATAGTTCATGACTCACTCTAATACAGTTTTATCAAAAAGATAGTGAACATTTCAAAAATAGCATTTTAAACATTGGATATTACATACAATGATGAGAGAGTTGGAGGCAAGATGAATATCCATTGATGGAGAATGGGAGAGCAAAATGTGGTAGACACAGAAAGTACAAGAAGCTCTCTAGATGTCCACGTAACAACAAAGATGGATCTTATTAATACAGATATGTGTTCAGTACATACTTATTTCAATGGAGAAGATAGAGTTGAGGTTTGTGTATTTCATACTCTCACTAAAATCTAATTTTCCTATAAGTATTGTAACAACTTATTCCGTCCTTCTTTCCTCCCTCTTCACTCATTCAGTTAATGTTTTCTTGAGTGCTAGGCTCAAAGAATTCTGTAAATAACAGCATGGATGTTGTCTCTCCCCTCATAGAGCAAGAGGAAGTATAATAACAGATAATCATATAAATTAAAATATGGCTACACATTATGATAAAGTCCTTGAAGAAAAATTGTAAGTTGCTCAATCACAGAGAGGTAGACAAGGGTAGGCCTCTTTAAGGAAGTGACAATTAATTTAAGACCCCCAAAATGGAATTTCCTAGGAGAAACAAGAAGATTTCCATCACCAGGAGTTAGCATGTACAATAGACCCCAAAAGGTAAAGGGCCCAGGGTTAATGAGAAACTGAAAGGAGGTTGATGCAGGTCCACATATGGGGGAATGGGGCAGGGATACAAGATTGTATTGGAGAAACATTCAGGGCCCAGGCCATTGCTGGCCCTCTAGATGTTGTTACTAATCTTAGAGAGTAATCCTAAAAGTATTGGTATCTGTTGAAGGGTTTTGAACCAGGGAGTAAAATGATTTGACACTGTAAGACTATGTCTTTATCTTAGGAATAAGAATGGTTATAGAAAGAAACATTAGGAGGTTTCTCAGACATTTGGGAGAGAGGTGACTTAGACAAGGAGGGTGGTAGTGAAGAGGAAGAAAAGCTGGGTAGATTTGAGAGATATTCCAATGGCAAAATAAACAGAACTTGGTGTTCCATTGTGTATCACAATGGGAATGGTGGAATCAAGGGTAATTTCTAGATTTCTGACTTGAGCCATTAGGAAAATGTTGATACCATTTACTGAATGGGACAGGCTGAATGAGACAGGAAGAAGATCCATCTGGACAAGTTCCCTGTGTAGTTGTTTGTGGTTGGTGATACGCATCTAGTTGAAGAGCAATCAAGGTTGCATGAAAAAATGTGGGAGTCATGAAGGTTAAGAGAAGAGAATATTTTGAAAAGAAAGTGATTGCTAGCTATGTTGGCTGTGATAACAAACTAAAACTGAAAAAGGCTGATTGGATTTGGCAATGTGGAGGTCATTAGTGACTTTGAGAAGAACAGTTTGGAGCCGAGGTTCTCAACCTTCCTAATGCCGCAGTGTACTTTCATTGTTACAAAGGAGTCACCACCCACAGGTTGAGAACCTCTGGTTTGGAGGATATGGGGAGAGGGCTAACACTTGGATTAGTTGTGAATAGGAGATGAAAAGTGGAGGTAGCTTAGCTACACAAGTCCTCCACCAAGTGCAACTATGAATAGACCTAAGAAAACATGTTAGCACAAGGAGTGAGATAGTATTAGATGACTCATGTGTGCTGCTTCGATCTCTCTTGCCTCCACTCTTACTCCAGCCACTGCCTTGTCAGGTCCCGAGCTCCCCAGAAGCTTCACTTGGCAATGCCTTGCCTTGGGCTTCTGTCTCTCCCCTCCCGCTTTAGGGTTTCTTTGCTTCGTGGCTGGGAACACCCAAGGGAACATTTTTAGCATTCATGCCTGTGTGACCCAGAAGCCAAGGGAGTTAACATCAGAGGGAGGACCCTTGACCAGATGATAATAGAAGCTGATAGATTAATGTTCTCCTCTTTCATCCCTTGAGCAGACAGTTTTGAGATTCAGAAAGCCCCATGGGATTGAACATCAGGTGCCTATAATCTTCTGGGGGAAGGTGCATCTGTGTATTGGCTTTACTTCTTTCCTTGTGTTGCTCTTTCTCCCACCTTGGGTTCACTCCTAGAGAAACCACCTTCCTCCATCTAAGCATTTGACTCCCATTAGAGCATGATAGGAAGGATCAAGTAAAAAAGGAAAAGATGGAAGATAAAACTGGAGTGAGGCCTTTGAGAAGGCAAGAGGACATGGGATCCAGAGTCCTGCAGGCAGGTTGGCTGTTAGGAGGATCCTTGTTTCTTCCAGTGTTGAAATGGGAGAGCAGGTGAAGGTGAACTTGGAACAGGCCTGTTTGTAATTTTATGGTTGGGCAGATGAGAGAGTTCATATCTATACTAATCAAGATTCAACCAGGGAGACCATTGGATTTATATATTACACTGAATATTTTTGTTTGTAGGTATAGAAACTCCCCAAATCTGTAGAGCAGCCATGAGGAAAGGCAAGCTGTGACTTGGGCATAGGCAGAAATGTCCACAGGCAAAATTTCTTCTTCATCAGAGACACCACAGTTCTGTTCTTAAGGCCATTGAAATGATTGAATCTGGCCTACTCAAATTATTTAGGATAATCTCCCTATTATAACAAATCAACTGATTATGCATTTTAATCACACCTAAATACCTTCACAGGACACCTAGATTAATTAGAGTTTTATTGAATAACTGGGGACTGTAACCTAGCTAAATTGACACAACAAAAATATAGGACACTGTCACCTCTAGAGCTAGGCTATCTAATAGAAAGTTTTGCAGTGCTGGAAATGTTATTATCTACATTGTTCAGTACGATAGCCACTAGCCGCAGGTGGCTATTGAATATGGTGGCTAGTGCAACTGAAAGACTGAATTTTGGACTTTATTTAATTTTAAATAAGTTTAATTAATCTTATTAAAGTTTAATTTAATTTAATTTAAATAGCCATATGTACCTAGTGGCTATTATACTGAGCAGCACAATTCTAGAGTATAAGGCAGAGTCATGAGTTGAGAATATTATTGCTAGTGAAAAGGAATAAATTGATTGATCAAAACTGGTGAGAAATAGCATAGCATGTTCTCATTTGCCTTTCAAGCTGAATGTCTCAGCCACAGGTAACTCCTTGGACTCTGATCTTGCAGTTTGCCTGTGTCAGGTTTACAAATGTGAACAGTGAACGTGAGATGGTGCTTCTAGCTGAGTGGCCCATGCGGCAGCGGAGATGTGCATTCCAGCACGCAGCAAGTGACAGCTCATTTCCCGCATGTACAGGCTGCTTCCAGATGGCATCCCACTATAAGCTGCATCATGTACTCTGATTAATGGGGGCATTAATCTCATCGAAACTGTGAAAACACATGTGGTAGGAAAATGTCCCCTCTATGACTAAAACATACTCCAGTGACTTCTTAAAAATAGGAAACACATGAGCCATGTTCCCTCTGCACAATGCAGCCAGACTTGAGCTCAGCAATGACAATACCACTACTTATAACACCTGGAAATGTAAAAACATTATTCTCAGTAATTATTGGACTAAAAGGAACTGACAACTAAAATTAAAATTTATTTAGATGAACTATTAGTAAGATTACTATGTATTAAAACAGGGTGTGTAGCCAAAGCCTCAATAAAATGCTTTCAATAAAAGGCATTCAAATACCTTTTTAGAAAACAAGAGGGGAAAAAAAAATGCAACTATATATTCAATACTAGAAGCTGGAAGAAGAGCATCAAAAGCAACTCAAAGAAAATACAACATGGCAACAAAGACAAAAATAAAACTAGAGTGTGGAGTCAATAAATAAAGTCTAGAGTTTATTCTTTAAAATATACATATGTCGGGCGGCACCTAGGGCTCAAAGGAGTAAGGCGCCAGCCCCATATGCTGGAGGTGGTAGTTTCAAGCCCAGCCCTGACCAAAAACTGCAAAAAAAAAAAAATATATATATATATATATATATATACACACACATACATATATCTGGATATTTTTACCTGTAAAGAAAGAGGAAAAATGCAAATACAGTTTTAGGAGAAAGGCAGTATAAATGAGGAGACAGAGAAATAATTGTATGATTATAAATAAGAGCCAATATTTATTGAGAACCTTTATATTTCAGGCACTGTTCTTGAAGTAAACTGTAGTTACACGAACTCTTCATGCAGCAGAAGACCATGAAGGCTTTGAATGGAGAAAGGTAGGTCCACACACAGCATTGAAAGTTGTCCACAACATGCTCACAAGTGAAAAAGGTAAATTACAAAATTGAAAACACATTTGATCTCATTATCTTTACAATAACTGATATTTTTTAAAGTTAAAATGTACAGTATAGGAGACTGAAAAACACAAGAAGCAAACAACAAAGGCATCCACAATGAGAAGCAGTTTATAGTTTGATGACAATTAAAAATATATTTAATAGGGTCACACACAGTGGCTCACTCCTGTAATCCCAGCAGCTTTGGAGGCCAAGGTGGGAGGATTGCTTGAGGCCAGGAGTTTAAGACCTGCCCGAGCATGTAGTGAGACTCCTCTCTCTACAAAGAATAAAAAAATAAGCCAGGTGTGGTGGTGCATGCCTGTAGTACCAGCTACTTGGGAGGCTAAGATGATATGAGTGCAGAAGTTCAAGGTTACAGAAAGCTATGATGATGCCATTGCTCTCCAAAAGAGCAAGACCCTGTCATTCATAAATTAATTGATTAAATCTAATTGAAGTCTATATTTTAAAACCCAGAATAGTCTAAGGATTGAAATTCAATCAGGAAGGAGAACTTTCCTATTCCACTTTATCCGCATCTATGTTGTTTAATTTTTTCTTCATCATGTGAATAAATTACTTTCAGTAAGTTCATGGATAATACTTTTTTTTTTTTTTTTTTTTTTTTTGAGACAGTCTCACTTTGTAACCCTCGGTATAGTGCTATGGCATCCTAGCTCACAGCAACCTCAAACTCTAGGGCTGAAGTGATCCTCTTGCCTCAGCCTCTTAAGAAGCTAGGACTACAAGCGCCTGCCACAATGCCCAGCTATTTTTAGACAGGGTCTTGCTCTTGTTCAGGCTGGTCTTGAACTCCTGAGCTCAGGCAATCTGCCTGCCTCAGCCTCCCAGAGTGCTAGGATTACAGGCATAAGCCACTGTGCCCAGGCCTGGATAATAGTTTTGATACCATTAAATCTGTTAAACTTGGTAACAGTTCATAGGCAACTGTGGTTTGGAAACTATTATTTCATTGGGGGCGTGTTCAAAGCACATCTCCTATAACAATTTCCCTTCTGCTGCTGCTCATCCCTCACCCTTGAGGAGTACAGGCTTTGTGGGGTGCCTGGCTGATTTGTGGTAGTGTTCTTCAAGCACAGTCACAAATTAAGGAGTCTTCGTAATGGCACCTGGAGGCACTAGGAATGAAAATTTGGGGTGAATCTCAGGATACCCAAAGGGGTAAAGTTAAGTAAGAAACACGAGGACTGCAGGCTCCAGAAGGCTATGTGGTTGACATACCTTTTAGTGTCTGCAGGAGAGACTGAGGCTATGGGCTGGCTTTGTCCAACAGGGCACAGGTGCTGGGAGAGGCAGGTCCACAGTGCTCCACTGCCAGGTGTCTGGTCAGCCTGGTTGGCAACAAATGTATTTTACATTATATCTTAGCAGGTTTTAAGTTTTCTCAATGCTGAGTAAAGATTTCATGCTTGACTATCTATCGTGTTCCTGGCATGGCCATTGTATTTCTTATATTTCTGTTGAGATTTTTTCAAAGATGTCCTGATAATGACTTGTGATTCTTCTTGAGTGGTCACGCCAAATCTTGAAGTTGCCAGGAAGCTGTTCAGCCATAGCTGGGAGCAAAGATTACTATTTACTTATTGCTAACTGACTGATGAAAGAAGTTTAAGTTTAAAGGGGACCATCATGATTAAATAATTTAACCAGACTATTTTTTTTTTTTTTTTTTTTTTTTTGAGAAAGAGTCTCACTATGTCGTCCTAAGTAGATGCCGTGGCATCATAGCTCATAGCAACCTCAAATTCTTGGGCTCAAGCGATTCTCTTGCCTCAGCCTCCCAAGTAACTGGGACTACAGGCACCTGCCACAACATCTGGCTATTTTTTGGTTGTAGTTGTCATAGTTGTTTAGCAGGCCCGGCCGTGCTGGAACCCGCCAGCTTCAGTGTATGTGGCCAGCGCCCTACTCACTGAGCTATGGGCACTGGGCCACAACAAGACTTTTAAAACTTTTTTTTTTTATTGTTTGGAATTAATTGAGTGTACAAAGAATTAGGTTATAGCAATTGCATTTGTTAGGTAAAGGCCCTCTTATAATTGTGTCCTGTCACCAAGAGGTGTGCCCTACACGGTGACCCCCATCCCCCTCCCTTCTCTGTCCTCCCTCCTCTCCTCTCCCCATTCCCCTACCTGCCCCTTGTATTAGCTCATCTACTCCCTTCACGTTAGAATTGAGTACGTTGGATTCTTGCTTCTCCATTCTTCAACAAGACTTATTGAGATTCATCATTCTCTGAATCCCATTTTGCATCCTTAGGAGCTCACCTGCCTCAGTGAGAGAGCTCATGGTCATTATGAATCAGGATCAGCTGCAGAGCTTGTTAACCACAGATTGCTGGGCCCTACCAGAGTTTTCCACCCAGCAGGTCTGGGCTGCACATCTAGCACACTTTAGAGAACCGCTGGAGATACAACGTGAGCTGCTGACGCAAACCACGTGTGTCATTTCGAGTTTTCAAGAAGCCTTATTAAGAAAGTAAAAAGGAAGGAGCTAAATCGCTTTTAATAGTGTGTTGTTTGACCTAATAGATGCTAAATATTATCATTTAACCATGTACTCAATATTTCAAAAGTTATAAATAACTTCTTCTTTTACACCCTTTTGAGGGCAAGTAAGTCTTCAAACCCTGCTGTATATTTGATACAACTCCTCTCAATTGGTACCGGCCACATTTCAGGTGTTCAGTAGCTGCACAAGGCCAGTACCCACTATGCTTCACAGCACAACTCTAGAATATTGTAAAATCTAGTATAGCTAAAATATTTTTCTGCCCCTCAACATGCCTGAGGCATAGGAAATGTTCCCAAACACGATAGCAGCTCATTAGGGCACATTTTAAAGTAAATGTATAGGCCCTCCAACCCCTCATCTGCTCATATTAGGGGCTGATGGAGCTCTTGTGAAAAAAATAGAGCAGGTATAACATACTTGACCCAGTAAGAAGGCTGCATTTGTGGCAAGGGCAATTCTAAGTATAGCACAATGTCGGGTTCACTTTTACCTGTCATCTGAATCCTGTGTATCCATAGGAGATGAAGGCTGGGGGGGGTGGATGAGCAGAAAGAGCTTTTCCACAGAGCCTGGGAGGCACCTTAGAGCACCAATGGCATTCTTTTGGGAACCCTCTAGCAGAAGGGTCTCTAAGTCCTCAGCAAGGAGTTAAGTTTCTATAACTCGCTGCAGAGTACCACAAACCTGGGGGCAGGGGTTCCAGGGCCCCACAGGTGCTTGGGGGAAGATGGCACAGCAATGGCAGGACCTGAAAGAAGTGTCCTTATTCAGGGAGTACATGCAAGGCACTCTGGAAACTTCTAGAAACATTCACACAATGGAACTCAGACAGGGCCTGAGGTTCATATAAACATGTGGGACAAAGTGAGAAGCCCCTGGTATAGGACTGTTAGAGTGGCCTCATTACATGGATAAGTTCAGTGGGACTCAAAAAAAGATGAGGTAGAGTTATCAGGAAAGGCTACATAGACCAGGTAGAGCTTAAGCTAGGCCTGGTGGTTTCAGATGTGCAGAGGTGGAAGTGGGGCCCGGGAGGGGGCTTCAGCCAGAGGAAACAGCTAGAGAAAAGGCCTCAGTGGGTAAGAGGCAATTTGGGAGGAACAGAGTGTACCTGATCTAAGCTAGAGAGTACTAGGGCTGCAGAAGATGGACAGGACCAAAGCATGCCGACCCTGGAGTATCAAGCTTAGAACTTTGGGTGTTGCTCCATAGCAAAGGGGAACCCTTAGAGCAGGGCAGTGTTATAATTAGATTAAATTGCTGTTGTAGGGGAAATGATTTGGAGCTGCATATAGGATCAAATATTTTGAAAAGAGATTACAGCCAGAACAGGTCCTATCCAGAAGAAGACCCTGGAACTGGGTTGGGGATGAAGATAGAGGAAAGATTTGAGTAGAACTGATAGCAGGAAAGTGGCAGGAGTGGGAATGAAGAAGGGAGAAAGAAAGAAAGATGGATGTTGAAAAGGGATTCGTGGTCAGGGAAGCAAGGAATGAAAGGAGTGAGAGGTTGGGGAGAAAGAAGAGAGCAAGGGGAAAGAGAGAGAGAACGTGTGCACAAGTGGGCACACGCAGAGGAGAGGGAAAGAAGTCACACACCATAGCAAGAGTTTAAAGCCAGCCTCTGGCGTGATGGTGACTCCTTAATAGAAACAGGGGAACATTCAGAATAATCTCCCTAAAATGTTACCTCGGGTTAGTTAGCCCAGGTCTCAGAATTGTTACCTCTTTAGAACCACACATTGACACTGAAGGTGAATGGCTAAATTTGTTCTGACTGTGACCCTTTTCTGCAGTTATTGGGAAAACTATGGGCAGCAAAATGAGTGTCATTAATAAAACAGTCCTACCAGAAGATGGGAACACATCCCTGTTGCTAGGAGAATTATTCCACAGTCTTCTGCTGAGATGGGGAGAGATGACTAGTTTCTAGTCAGGTCAGCTAATGTTCAGAAAAGATTTTTAATTTGATCCAAGGCAGATTTTGTCCAAATTTTAGATTTTCCTTGGAAAGAGAGTAGTTCCCTAATTGCCCCTGCAGCCCTGCAGGGCAGTGACATCCTCCTTTTCCTGTCCCCACCCCCGCACCGTGGTCTCTGCTGTGCTGCCCAGCACCACTAGATGTACCACAGAGGCAGCCGGTCTGTTTGTTCGAGGCCCTCAGCCTCATGAAACACTACCATCAGGCAGGTGTCTGTGCCACTCTCAAGTGACAGATGTTAAGCCCAGACTTAGAGAAATGGCTAGAAATGATAGTAAAAACCACCTGCAGGGAACAATCCAAGCCCTTATTTCACATTGTTGAGCCAAGAAAGAGGAAAAAAGGGACCCTATGGTGAAATTTAAGGGGGGGGGGGGGAAGAACTTCTCGTTTGTGCTTCATTTTGTCTACAAATCACATTTTCTTTCTTTCTTTCTTTCTTTCTTTCTTTCTTTCTTTCTTTCTTTCTTTCTTTCTTTCTTTCTTAATATGTGTTGTGGAAGGGAGACATTAAAGTATTTGAAAAACTAATTTAAAACCCTGGCATTTGTTTGATAAGAAATTTACAGTTGGGCAGTGCCTGTGCCTCAGTAGGGGCACTGGCCCCATATACTGAGGGTGGTGGGTTTGAACCCAACCCCGGCCAAACTGCAACAAAAAAATAGCCAGGCATTGTAGTAGGTGCCTGTAGTCCCAACTACTTGGGAGGCTGAGGCAAGAGAATCACCTAAGCCCAGGAGTTGGAGGTTGCTGTGAGCTGTGACGCCACAGTACTCTACCAAGGGCGATAAGGTGAGACTCTAAAAAAAAAAAAAAGAAAAGAAAAGAAATTTACCCTTTTGTTTCCCCTAGAAGACATCTAACAACTCTGGACTACTGACAAACATTCCCTTTTGGTGTCCCAACCTCTCCCGAAGCCAAAATGAGGTAATCAGAATTTTCTAAAAAAATTTTTAAAGGCGATTGCCCTAATTTGCATATTATTTACATAACTAGAGACGCAGGGATTTTCTCCTCCTTCTGTGGGAGAAACCCAACCATTGGACTATCTTGTATCTAATTTCCTGCCTTAGACATACAGTGCCATGAGAGTTTTCCCAGGCATACTCTAATCTGACCTTCCCTGGGCATCCTCCAGCCTTCCTTTAATAATCAAATTTAATTACTGTACTCAAACCCTCATTCTGTACACTAGCAAGAAATCCATTCTTTTCCAGAATATTCTAGAGGATTCCAAAGAGTGATGTGTTATTACCTGGCAATAGGTCCTAAAGGATTCTGTCTCTTTTGTGGCTTTGCTCCAAGAATAAATATAGTTTCCTCCTTCATTTCCTAAGGTATTGCTGATACGACCTAAATTGCAGTGGTTAATCGGTTTCCTAAAGATGAGGATGGCAAAGAGAATCACACAGAACGAAGCAAAGCTCTCAGCTCCTCTTCAATCCTTCGTTATCTATTCTGCTTCACAGGCAGCTCTAGATAGTGGCTAGGACCCACTGTTACCCTCAAATCCAGGCCATCTTTGCTCTTCCTCCAAAACCCCAGGTCCCAAACCCTGTAGAGAAAATGAAAATACATTAAAGAAAACTAACAAAAATTTATCTTCCCCAGAAACCCAATGCAAGATGAAGTTTGCCTTCTTTTCTAACAACTTTCCCTTTTCAAGTTAGTCTAGGCCTTATCTCAGGCACTTGAGAAGTCCTTCAAAGTCTTAAGTGGTATCTTCCTCTAAAGAGTGATTGATGACGATTTGTGGACAGACTTTTGTTCCCACAGAGAAACCATTCTGAAACACAGTAGAGTGACTATAAGGTGATTGTAACAAACTGGTCACCACACGGAGAGGTGGTGAGCATAAGGAACTAAGCCTACTGCACTGACATGCACATGTGCATGTCTGGTCTATGGAAATTAGGGTAACTTGAGGAAGTGGTCAGTGCAGGGAGGCGGTCAACTAAGGAGGTTCTACTGTATTAACTTTTCTGCCAAGGACTTTTTACGTCCTTGTTTATATTGGACGGAACAGTTAAAAAATGGCTATTTCTGAGATTAGAGAATCAGAAGGGTCAATAAGGAAATTCATTATAATATTTATCATGCATAAAGATATTCAAAATCTTTAAAACCACATGAAGGAAGATGATGTAATGGAAAATGTAAATGCTTGGGGTTAAGGCATATGATAGACCTGCATTCAAATCCAAGTCTAACCATTTGCTCAGTATTCTTGGACAAGTAACTAATTTCCATAAAATGTGAATAAACATCCCTACATCACAATTGTTATGAAAATTGAGAAATTTTATATAAAGCCTTTTATCTAATAGGGAACTCAGTAAACATTTCTTCTCTTCCCATTCTTCAGGCTAGTGAACTTCTATCCTTAGCCCATATAAATTAGTGCCTTAAATACCATATATACTTGAGTATAAGCCAAGTTTTTTCGGCACTAAATTTGTGCCGAGTTTGGGTTTTTCGGCACAAAATTTGTGCCGAAAAAACTTGGCTTATACTGGAGTATATAGGTACTTTACGATTAACCAATTGAACAAGAGAACTTTTCAGTAGACAGTTTTGTTTTTTCTTTTTTTGAGACAGAGTCTCACTATATCGCCCTCCGTAGAGTGCTGTAGCGTCACAGCTCACAGCAACCTCAAACTCTTGGACTTAAGTGATTCTCTTGCCTCAGTCTCCCAAGTAGTTGGGACTGCAGGCACTCACTACAACACCCAGCTATTTTTTGTTGCAGCTGTCATTGTTGTTTAGCAGGCCCAGGCTGGGTTAGAACCCGCCACCCTTGGTGTATGTGTCTGGTTCCGTAACCTCTATCCAGTAGATTGTTTAGAAGTCACATTGGTTGAAGTTCTTACCTCTTCTCCCATGTTCCTGTTCCCTTAGGGTCTCCCCCACCCTGACCTCATCCTGTCCACTCCTCCTCCTCCTCATCATCATCATCATCACTGTCACTCCTTGCTATGTAATGGGAAGCTGGACATTACTTGGAGCCCAAATGTAATTAGTCCCTGGTCTAGTTTTTGAATAAAAATTTATATTCCTTCTTTTTCTTAAACCAAATAAAAATTTTTTTTTTTCTGTGCTGGTGGAGGATCTGACTCAGGTGCTGGATCCAAATAAAATTTTTAAAATTATCTTTCTAAGAAATAAGGAAAATAAACAAATGGGCTTTAAGTGTATTGATCTCAATTGATTTGGGGATGTGAGGAGGAAGTTCTATTGGTTCTCAGTAAGAAAAAGAAGTTCCTTACCTTTGCCTTAAATCACTTTGCATCTTATGCTTTACTCAATAGCCACACATTTGCAGACTTTGTAGAACAGAGAAAACCATAATCACTCTGCAATTACTGACCCAGGTGTCAAAACCCCCAGAGGCTTTGACCCCTCTTTTTTGTTTCTACCACACAGCCTTCTTCTGCTTGCAAGTTCTTTTGGCTCTATTTCCATATTCTGTATCCTCCCATTCCCCTCCATTTCCAGGGCTACCACTCTTGCTTCCTAGATTTCTCAAAAAGCCTATTAAGGATTTTTCTGCTCCTTCCCCACCCTCAACAAATCTCCACATCTCTATAATAGCTAGAATAGGGTTGCTATGTTTAGCAAATAAAAATACACCTAACTAAATTTGGATTTTAGATTAACAATGAGTAACTTTTTACTATATAAAATGTTATTTTAAATAATTTTATTCCCCCCAAATTATTTATTGTTTATCTGACATTCAAATTTAACTGACCATTCTGTATTTTACCTAAACTCGATATTAGACTATTTTAAAATGTAGATCAGATCATGTCAACCCACGGATGACTTCCCATTGCTTGCTAAATAAAAGCTGAGTAGCAGAACTTCCTGCCATAACCAGTCAAGGATTTTGTGGTTTGAGTCCATCTTCCTTTCTGGCCTCAACCATACCATTCTCTTTCTCTTCCTTTTACTCATCACACTGATCATCTCTTATTTCTAGACCCAGTCATGTCCTTTAGATGTGCATTCCTTCAGCCTGGAATTCTCTTCCCCCATCTTTACCTGCTGGCTCCTTCTTGTCCATCAGGCCTCAGTTCATTTATCTCTTCCTTAGTGGGAACTTCTCTGTTGACCAATCTAAAATAGCTCCCCCATGGAACTTTTAATAAAAAACAAAACAAAACTGTAAAAAAGAGGTTTGTTCTGAGGCAATATGAGTGATCATGGTCTGAGGTCCTGAGAAACTATTCCCAAAGCAGCCAGGTTACAGTTTGGTTTTATTTTCTTTAGGGAAACAGGAATTTCAAATAAGATTATAAATCAATCAATTACATGGAAGATATACACTGGTTTGGGCTAAAAAGATGGAACTTCTACACATGGGGGTTCACAAGCCTTAGGTGGATTTAGATATTCTTTAATTTATAAAGCTTTGTTTAAAAGCTTGTAGAAAGGAATGTTTTAAGTTAAGACAAGGAATTCATAGCACAAGCCTGGAATGCTATCTGTTATGCAATTGATGGCCTGTAGGCAGGACAACCTTTGTCTTGCATGGACTGAGGTCCTGTTTATAATTCAGTGTCTATTGCCACAGGAGTCTGTTCTGTCGGTCTTAAGGCTTCTAGTTTAACATTACTACTGGTCGTTTGTTCTGACTCAACTCCAAAAGGGAGAAAGTATAAGAAGGTGTTTCAATCTCCCTTCCCTTCACAGCTGGGAACTCAGTTTTAAGGGTTTTCTGGGGGAGGCCTGTTCAATTGGTAGGGGGCTTCAGATTTTATTTTTAGCCTTTGTCACATACTGATAGGGTGGAAAGGGCAGTAAGTGTTGTACGGGACAAGAAAAGAATTTCTCTAGACAAAGATTAGAATATAAAAGTATAAGTTTATTTTATCTTTTAGAAGGAGAGGAGTGAGAGAAGGGAAGAGACTAGGGAACAAGAGAGAGTGAGGAGAACAGGGAGATGGTGTGGCATTCCCCAAAAAGAAAGCAAAGAATGCTCCCAACTTGAGGCCAAACAGCCTGCTCAAGTAGAGTGGGGACCAAATTCACAAGGTAGCCTGGATATGAATGTTGTATCCATTTTTCCTCCAACAAGGTTGAAGACATATTTTTTCAGGTGTTTCCAACCCTGAGTCCTAATGTTCATACTCTATTGTTCATCCTGGACCCTCAGGAAATCTTGAGAGCCTACAGGAACAAATCCTAAAAGATAAACTAGCGAATGTAAAGAGAATTTACATTTCCTTTGTGCCTGCAGACTCCTCAGGCTTGTGAAAAGGGAAGGGTGGGGACTGTTAGCAAGAAAGAAAGAAAGCAGGCAGAGAGAGACAGATTGATTTTAGTTCTTACTGAAAAACTATGAGTTAATTTTTCTATTATTTCACTATAAAGACCAACCATCCCTACAATCGCGTTGTTTTATTTTCTTCCTGACACATATCCCATACTGAGATTCTGTTGCTTATTATCAGTCTCCTTCTGTGAGCTCCATAAGATCAGGAATAACTTTTAGCTTACTACACTCCTAGTACATACCTAATATATAGAATAGAGTCTGGTATACAGTAGATTTTCTTTTCTTCTTTTTTTTTTTTTTTTTTTTTTTTTTTATTGTTGGGGATTCATTGAGGGTACAATAAGTCCCTCTTGCAATCATGTCTTGCCTCCAGAAGG
Organism: Loris lydekkerianus; assembly: GCA_963574355.1. Taxonomy (NCBI): domain Eukaryota; kingdom Metazoa; phylum Chordata; class Mammalia; order Primates; family Lorisidae; genus Loris; species Loris lydekkerianus. The sequence continues at coordinate 20,404 of CAUYPK010042548.1, read as the reverse complement.
TGTGGCACACACCAAGGCCCCACCCCCCTCCCTCCTTCCCTCTCTCTGCTCTTCCTTTCCCCATCCCTCCCTCCTTCTTTCTCTCTCTGCTCTCCCCTTCCCCGACACCCACCGTGACCTTAATTGTCATTAATTGTCCTCATATCAAGTACTAGACCAACAAATGACACTACACCTCTAGTTGAGCAAAGCTTTGTAGCACCACTCTGTTAATCCAAGTCACTAAACTACTATCTCTATCAGAACAGGCAGACACACCATCTCAGAGAGGATGAGAAACACTGCATTAGTGCTTGTTTAATTATATTTTGTAATTTTAAAACTCAACTGTCTATACTGACAGGGTAAAAATTTCCATGATCCGTTATTCAGTGAAAAAAGAAAATTACAGAATAGCATACATACTATGACCCTCATAATAGTCATAGCACAATAAATATTTATTGAATGAATCATATTTCTTTGAAAATATCTATATACAAATGTCTGAGGAATGGAATGGCCAGGAAAAATAAACACACAGATGTTTAAAAAAAAAAAAAGTAGTTATTTCTTTAAATAAGATTTTAAATAACACTTTTTATTTTCATTATGTTTCCTTTAAATTTTTGTACTATGAGAATATAATCATAATCATTTTTATAATCAGAAAATACAATAAAGCATTTATATTTTTTAAATGAAAGGATTTACCCACAAAAAAATTAATATTGTATATGAAGTGTATCAAAGGATGTAAATTAATGGTTGACAGAAAAGGAACCAAAAATGACTTGTAAATATGTGAAGATATTATGCTCATTCTCAGAGAAATGCAAATTACTCTGGGATTCTGTTTCCATGCCATATGTTTAACAAAAATCCAAAAGCTCAAGAATACACTCCACTGGCAAGGCTTAGGGGGAAACAGAAATTATAGATTGCTGATGGAAGTTGTGAAGTGAAGCAACCCACGTGAAGGCCAACTGGGTGATGCTTATCCAAATCTCTGTTGCACCAACTAGGGGCTGCTGTCTGTCTTTGTATCATTCACAGGGTAGAAATGGTTTTTACATTTTGAAATGGTTGAAGCAAAAAATCAAGAGAAGAATATTGTCGTAACACATGAACTTTAGATGAAATCCAAACTTTAGTCACCATAAAGTTTTATTGAAACACAGCCATGCTCATTTACATATTGTCTATGGCTGTTTTCTTACTACTATGGCAAAGTTGAGAGCTGAGACACAGACCAGTCAGCCAGTAAAACTAAAGTATTAACTATCTGGACCTTTTCAGAAAACATCTGCCAGTCTACTTTTAGCAGAAAATTTTGTTGTTGTTGTTGTTGTTTTGAGACAGAGTCTCACTCTATTGCTCAGGCTAGAGTGCACTGGCATCATAGCTCACAGCAACCTCAAACTCCAGGGCTCAAGTGATCCTCCTGCCTCAGCCTCCTGAGTAGCTAGGACTACAGGTGCCCATCACACACCTAACTTTTCTATTTTTAGTAGAGATGGGGGTCTTGCTTTTGCTCTGGCTGGTCTCAAACTCCTGATCTCAAGCAATCCACCTACCTCAGCCTCCCAGAGTGCTAGGATTACAGGCATGAGCTACTGTCTAAACTTTTGACCACTAATTGCACTTTGAGGAATTCATTTTATATTCTTGGACATGTACAAAATGAACTACTCAGCATTGTTTATAAAGCATATAACAACCAAAATGTCCACTGTAGGATCCTTAATAAATGATAGTACACCATGGCATAGTAGTGGGTGTAAAAAGGAATAAAGAAGTGTTTTAGGTACTGCTGGGAAAAGATAGCCAAGACATACTGTGATATGAAGAATTGCACATATCGTCAAATTCTTTTTTTTTTTTTTTACATTTTTTTATTATTAAAGCATGGCTGTGTACATTAATGCGATCATGGGGCACCATACACTGGTTTTATAGACCATTTGACACATTTTCATCACTCTGGTTAACATAGCCTTCCTGGCATTTTCTTAGTTATTGTCTTAAGACATTGATATTCTACATTTACTAAGCATATTGTCAAAGTCTTCCAGGTTGAACAATTCTGAGGTCACTGTTCTCATTGTATCTATGCACACGCCACGTCCTAGAGTTCAGCAGCTGCCCTGGTAACGGTGCCCTTGCTGGGTAAATAGAAGGGGAACATGTACTCACATGTGCTTACATCAGTACACACATCCTTTCCCCTTTGAATGTTACGTGAGAAACTAACGATGTCTCTCAGACAGGTAAGAGCTGGACTAATGGGCACAGAAGTAGAGGGAGGCTTTTGACTATATCTGTTTTGAGTAGCCTTTTAATATTTAAGCCATTGAAGGAATGTATAATCTATTCGAAAGTTAAACATGTTTTTAAAAAACAAAAAGTATATATAATTCCCATGGGGAGGCCGTCCGTCTTATTCATCAGTCTGGCCAGAAGCGAAGGCAGCTGCTGGCCAGCTGGCCCGGTGCTGTACCGGGCGGCTGTTCCTTCTTTCTAGCCCGCGTGCTGACTCTCTGCTCTTGCCCCACTCCCTCCTACACCTTTCACCCCCGACTTCACACATGCCTCTCCACCCTGTCCTCCTTCCACCTGCCATGTGCCTTGTGCTCTCTGCAACTCCTGCTTTGTAGGGACACAGTCACCTTAGTGCTAACCTAAGGCTTGTCCCTTGCCTGTCTGTCTTGGTCCCGTGGTTAGTCTGGTGCTGTCTCCTTGAAGGTCCTGCATTCCTGCTGCTGCCTCCAGGCAGTCCTCACCTCCTGTCAGGCCCCTCCTCCCCTCAGCAGTGAGAGAGAGGGCTGGGTTGCCTCATTCCTCGGGACAGCTTCTAGGTTACCACGACACAGATGTCTCTTTCATCTTTTAGACTCCAGGTCATCCATCCACAGTGTCCTCTTCCAATCAAGAATAGTACATCCACCTGCCTGCCCAGGCGCCCCCTCCACATGTCTTCACAGTGTTCTTTCCCCAGGTAGCCCACCCCATTAATCTCTGTCTACACCATCAACCTCCGGCACCCCACATCTTCTCCTTCCCTATGATTCCATAGCCTCCACCTTCACCATCAGAGAAGCAGCTCCTCACATCCTGGGCCACCTCCTTCTAAAGCCCCTTAGAGGGATCCCCCACTTCTGAAATCCACACCGCAGGCCTCCTCCCTTCATATGACAGGTCTTAGATGCCTGCTCTCTTTGCCCCAGTCCTCTCTGATCTTTGCAGTGAAGCTGCCTAGTGCCTCAGTCCCCTTCGTGTACCTTCCTGGTGAGCCAGCCACACCTAGCCACACAAATCCTCCCCCACTGGTGCTGACGTTTCTTCACCACTATCCACCACCACCTCCCTGCCCCTGCCCAAGGCCTTTTATCCTTCTGTGGTAGAAGCAACAGAACAGGCCTATTCTGGGGTCCTACTGTTTGATTTCTATCTGTGATATGCTGTAGCTTATCAATCTTTTACTCTTTTTTTGTTATATTCCCGGGTATCACCCAAATGGTTATTTCACCCCTACCTTTTCCTTTAACTCTGGTGAAGTAGTTCCCAAACTTTGCACTTTAGTATCACCTGGACAGCTTTAAAAATCTTGATGCACAGGTTGTGCTCCATACCAATTACTAGAATGTTGGAATTCAGATGATTCTTCATGTTCAGCCAAGTTTAGAACTACTGATGTCATGTTCTGCATTCCCCCTGGCTCTTAAGGGGACAGTTGGTGTTGAGAACTGAGATTATCTGTGTAAGTTGATGGAGTTTACCTCTCAGAGATGAGTTCTAAGATCATCTCTATCAACTCAACTGTTCTCTCCATGAAATTCTTTTGTGGGAAGGAAAGGCTATAAACCAATAAATAACTTCCCTATTTGTTTTTATGTAAGTAAACAGTTTGCTCTTCTGAGCAAACAGCTCTTCTCAAGACAACAGATTGTTTACCTGTGCTATAGGTCACTTGTCAGACAACTGTTTACTTACCCATCATGCCGTGGCCACCAATACTAAACTATCACGTATGGAACTTTGAACAATCCAAATTGGATAACCCTTAATAGACCTGCTTATACCACTTGCACCCAGACACCTCCAAACCCCACAAATATATTTCCTTTGGTTTTGCTTGATTAATAGGTTTTTCTGTGGTCCTTTAGGGATTTGGCTTTTGATAATATAACTTCACTGACCCATATTTCACAACTCTAGGCTAGGATTCAGACCTCATTTTTTGAATCTCATCCTTTCCTGAAAATCCTTATCCCCCAGCCATTCTCTCCTTTGGAAACAGATGTGCTAAGATTTGCCCAAATTGACAAGATCTTCATTTGAACCTGTTACCTCCTCTCACTGTAGGTCAGTGTTTTTCAACTTTTTAATCTCATTGCACACTTTAACCTATAGTGAAACTTCCATGGCACACTTAAATTATGTTGACCACCAAAAAAAGAGTTAAAAAAAAAAAAAGGATATACTTACCCTGCTTTGAATTTCTTTCAAATGATCCTTAAACATTTTCGAGGCACACCTAAGATACTCTCACCACACATTAGCATCTCACAGCGCACTGGTTGAAAGACACTGCTGTAGGTCCACAGTTCTTTCCTGTCCAAATCCCCACCTTCCTGGGCAGCCATGTCTCTCCTAGCTTTCTTCTTCTGACTCACCACATGTCTGAACTTACTAATGACCACTTAATTGCCAGATTTGAGAGTCTTTGATCAGAGTGCCTTTTGATGACCCTACTGGGCCGTGACACTGTTACTTCATCTCTCTCTCTCTCCTGTTTTTGTGGTTTCCATGACATATCACTTTCCCAGCATATGACGTCACTCTGATTTTCTCACTTTCCGTCTCTTTCCTACTGATTCTAGTTCCTCTTTCCAGCCCCCCTGTGAATGTCCTCCCATTCTGCAATCTACTCACACTCCCTCCTTGAAGGCATTCACTCTCACAACTTCAGCTCTAAGCTCAGGGAACATCATCTATGTCAGCAGTTCAAACACAGGACAGAGTGGGCGCTTTGCAGGCAAATACCCCTCGATTCATTTAGAAGTAGCTGTTGAGAGTAAACACATGGTTTTAGGGATGCTCATCGGACCAGAGGGCATTGTTGGCAGGACCTGGATGTGAGCAGGGTAGCACTGCCCATAACCTAGAGTGGGTGCTGCCCCTCTGCTTCCATTCCCATGACTGTCAATCTATCCCAGCAGTATTGCCTACAGGACACCAGCCTAAGCTCTCTGGCCAACCTCAACATAATTGAAGTGGAGTTTTCAAAAAAGAAATGGGAAATGCCATATTTATAGAGTGGCAAGCCTTCATTCTCACCTTCCCAAATGCTGTTGTGGGAGACATGAGTGATCTTTCTGCAGTGACTATCTTGTCCTGATGTCATGTCCTAGGAACTGAATTAGAGATGTAGGAGGAATTCCTCAGGCACTGTTTGTGAATTACCCTTGAGATAGCTCTGGAGACCTTCAGAACTGCCTTTGGGCAAGTCTTAGGTTTGTTTCTTACATTCTTGCAATAATCATTGTCTAATAAATATGCTGAAAGCAATTTTTTGAGCAGTCACTGTACCAAGTGCTGTTGATACAAACATCAATAAAACCTATCCCCTGTCTCCTAAGACCTCATCCTCTGGGACCCATAAACCCCTCTGTTAAACTAAGTGGAGTCTAGAGTTAGGCCTTAAGAGAGAGAAGTACATGGAGGGATCATATTTGTAATAATATTTATTGCTTCACATATTTCCACATTCATTATCTCATTTAACAGTCATAACAGCCCAATAAGACAGGTAGAGAAGTATTGATTCAATTGCACAGAAAAGGAGATCAAGGCATACAAAGGTCACATCCAAAATCACATGTGTGGTAGCTGGCACATGGCTGAGAGCCGGGGCAGGAACCCAGGTGGCCATGTGCAATTCTCTGCTTTTTCCACTACTTCCTGCCACTTTCCTTCTTTAGGATCCTTGTCTATATAAAGAAGGTGCTAGATTATCTGTCTTTTTATGGTTCCTTCATCTATAATCTCTGACTCTGTAACAAGATCCCTTCTCCAGAGAGCCCCCAGTCCAGGAGGGACACAGAGACCAAACTCTAACATTGTTCCTCTGCCGAGCTCACAGGATACTTGTCATGATTACAGCATTATATACTGTGCTAAATCCATCGAAAGCATTTTGTGGTTCAGTAAAACCTCATGCAATCTTAGCACACTGTGGGTACCACTTTATAGAAGGTCTTTCTCCAGATTCTCATTAGTTTCCCAAGCACCTGCCTCCCGCAGGAGACTTCAGGGACAGGGAGCATGTTTTGCCCCCAACGTTAACGAGTGGGCTAAAAGCCCCGATTGTTGAGAAAACAAAGAATAAGACGAGGCAGGTTGAACTTAGAGAGGGAGGTAGCTGGATTTCTGCGCTGTGTTCCTTTTACTTCAATGCACATTTCTGTGTTTTTCAAAGTACCCAGCGCAGTTTGTAGAAGTTCATGGTGGAAGTTCAACAACTATTTATAAGATGAAGGTGAGGGCCAGGGTGGGGAGAGGAGGAGGAGGATCAAGAGAAAGGAGAAGGAAAAGAAGGGGGGGAGGGAAGGGAAGGAAATAGAACCTCAGCAGTCATCTCCTTGGGTGTGAGTGCCAAGATGTAATTTGTCTTGGCTTCCTCGTACTCTCAGTATCCCAACTACATGTAAGCGCAGCAGTAGTGTCACAGGAGAGGATGCCTCAGAGCTCTCGTGACAGCGTCTTGTTCCAGGAACTGGAGTCCCAGCTGTGGCAGTGGCGCAGGACTAGCTGCCCCAACATTCCTCTGGAAAGGCAGGAGCTTTGCTGTGTGTTGTTTTAGGCCGGGGAAGCATTATTGGAAGGAAGCACCCCCCTGCCACTTCCCCCACTACCTCCCAGCGCTGGCTTGTGGTCAGTGAAGTCAATTTAGTTTGTGTCTCTTAAGAAATGTGGGACAAGAGGCTGGGCATGGAGCACTGCCAGCGTGACAGTGAAGGTGCGTCAGTGGGCTCAGTGACAGGTGGTGGAGGCCAGGGCCTGGGGAATCACTTACAGTCACAGAGGTTCCTTTCTCCAGCCATTGTCTGCTGATGGGAATGAGGGAGCTGGCAGCCACACCACCAATCAGAGACTGGACACAGTGACTAGGGCAATTTGCACTAGTTTCCTTCTGTAAATAACTACAGAGTAAGTCAGTATCCCCAGGAGAAATTTGTTTATTGGCTGCCTTATTCATTTTTTTTTTTAAGAGTCTCTTAAAGGCACTTCTCTTGGTCTGACATGCGCTTGCTCAGGCTTGTATTCTTTTAATTCTCAAGTTCTGCCATTCAACAATTAGGAAGGAGCCGGCTTTGAATCTGGGAACAAGAGCAAGCACAAGGACAATGATAGTGGGCCTGTGGAGAGAGGAGGAGTGCCACCCACATATGGGAGCGAGGCTTGAGGGACAACACGTGTACAGTGGGCTTCAGCTGGCGGCACTGGGTGATTTGCTGCTGGTAGAGTTGGGGTGGCTACAACTGGAAAAAACTAGAAACTGCAGGTGCCTCTTGTCTGAAATATGGTGTGTGCACTGATTGTGCTGGTAAACTGACTCCTTGAAAAGAAAGAAAAATGGTACATGTCAAATCTATTAAGAGTAGAGTATAAATGTCTTAACAAAATAAGTAAGTGAGGTGAAGGCTATGTTAACCAGTTAGATGTAAGCATTCCAAATTGTATATAAAATTAGCATGTTGTACCACAAAAATGCATTAATATACACAGTTATGATTTAATTTAAAAAAAGAAAAAGAAAGATCCCAGTCTGTAACATTAGCCAATTTTCATGGTATAAATATTTCCACTATGGCAAACTCCCAGTTACCAAGGAAAAATATTCCTGAATATTTAATAGCTCCACTTGCCACGTCTACACTTTGGTTCTGCCACTCCTTGGATGTTTGCCCTTTGGCAAGTCTCTTAATTTCCTCAAACTTCAGTTCTCTTTAGGAGCTCAGATGATGTAGATGACTCTGGAGTCTTGGCCCAGCCTAGGCATTCTTCTCTGAGAACCGCTCTCTGCGTTGCGCTCCCCACTGGTGCCAGCGTTCGGCCCTCTCTTTGGCCTGGTTGTTCAACTTCATCTCTAAGCTGGGAGATAGCCTCACCTGCTCTGAGTAATACTTTGCAATTTGTAAATTGCAAGCAACAGAGCTTTCAATCAGGCAGAAATGCTTCTTAAGGCCTTTTTGAGCACTGATAATACACTTATGGTTCTCCAAGTGTGGTCCGCTAAAGAGCAGTATCAACTTCCCTCGGGATCTGTTAGACATGCCAATTCTCAGCACCCTACCCCAGACCGAGTGAATCGGAAACTCCAGGGATGGGGCTGAGCAGTGTGTATTTAGTTTGCCATGTGGTTTTGATGTATTCTTACGTTCAAGAACTGTTGCATTACTCTTCTGAGGATGGTGTGTTTTATTGAAAAAAGGCGTTTTTAGACTGATGGGATTTCCTCTTCTGATTAATTAGATGAAGGCCAAAAGATGATTTTTTTTGGTTAAAAAATTTAATTTTTAGAAGTGAAATATATTACTCTTATAACTTAAAATTAAAAAATTCTCTTTTTCCTTTTTTTTTAAATTTTGATTCAGTGGACCAAGAGTGACATTTCAGTGACTAGCTTAAAAGAATGTAAGGAGAAGGAAAGGGCAGAATGAAAACACTGCCAATAAATAAACAGAAGTGAAAAATACACACCAGGCATTTTCAAGACAGTGCAGGCCAGAAGGAAATACAGAAGAGAGAACCAGATGATGTATGATTTTGCACTGGAAATGATTTCACAAAATGTACTGTTAAACATTGCATTGACTAAAAATTGCTGTCATCAGGAACAGTTTGGGAGTCCAGTGATAAAAGATTTACAAAGTACATTAACATGTGAAACAAGAAACTTTGACTAAACTTCATCCTGACATATGTCCAAAGCACATAAGATTTAGAGAGAAGTGGTTTGATAGGAATTTTCACTACATCGCCTTAAACAGGCAGTTTAGGTGGACAGGGCTCATTGGCAAGCTGGTTGGCTGAAACAGTAATTTTTGTTTTTCCCCTATAGGAAGTCCAAACTGTTGGAGAGTAGATTGCAGGGTGGGCAATGAAATCCTGAAAGGAAGTGAATCTGAGGGTGGATCCTCCAGGGGCCTCAGACCGGTGGAGCCTGAAGGGTGAACTACCACAAAGAGTTCCCTCACCAGCCCCTAGAGGGCAGCCCCCAGGCTGGGGTTAGAGAGAGGGGTGAGGCAGAAGGTAGGGAATTGGGAAAGGATAGACTCCTCTTGCGGAGGGAATGGAAAGGGGCTAAAAGGGGGTTTCTTTGCAGAAATGTCAACAGCAGGAAAACTGAGGGTGAGAGGAGGTTCCGCATCTGAGTGACTGTGCTAGGAACTCAAACTGTTTTTCTCTGTTTCTCTATGCTTAAACTCATACTTCACTTCTGGTTGCAAAATGTGGGGAGGTTATTCCACGTGGAAGGTTTCTCCAGTTCTCTGCAGACACCATATGGGTATCCTATAATTCAGTTCTGATGCTAACTAGCACAGACTGCACTAGTTAAGGGTTCAGTCCCACCAAACTCCTACCACCCACTTCAGGCATCAGTAGCAAGTCCCAGGGTGTGACCTGTACTTGACCAACAGGCTCTAAATCTAGTGTTCCCTTGACCCCCTCCTCAGGTTCAATTATTTACTAGAATAGCTCACAGATCTCAGGGAAACACTTATGTTTACAGGTTTATTATGAAGGATGCAGATAAGGAGATATACAATGTGAGGTCTAGAAGGGTCCAGAGCACAGGAGCTTTTGTCCGTGGAGTTGGGAGTGTGCCAGCCTCCCAGCACACGAATGTGTTCTTGTTCACCAGTCCAGAAGCTCTCTGAACATTGTTCTTTTGGCTGTTTAGTGGAGGCTTTATTCCACAGGCAAGATTAATTGAAACCATTGGCCATTTGTGATTAATTCAACCATCAGCCCCTCCCTAGAAGTCAGAGGTTGGGGCTGAAAGATTCAACCTCCTATTCACTAGATTGGTTGCCGTCCCACCCAGCCCCCATGCCAGGTTATCCAAGAGCCTGCAGCTGTGAGTCCCCGTATTAGCCTACAAAAGACACACTTTTGAGATTACAGGGATTTTAAGAGCTGTGTGCAGGAAATAGAGCCAAATATGTATTTCTTACTATAAGTCACAATATCACAGTGACCAAATGTGGATGTTATTAGCAAGTTGGGTAATCAAAAGTAGGGAACTACTCCTATCTGCCACCAGCTGCTGCACCACACCCTGCTGTGAGGTAGACATCTGAAGCAAATTTGAATAGCACAGTGGTTAGGATAGCTACCTCTGCTGTCAGGAGGATGGAGGATGAAATCCCAGTTTACCTCCTGTGTGACCTTGGGCTAGTTATAGGAACATGCTGTGCCTTAGTTTCCTCATCTGTAAAATGGAGATAATAAGATAACATAATAAAAAACATACAGTAGCACCTCCATAGTTGACTATCTCCCACATTGACCCTACTTAAGTTGACCTAATTTTCATAGACTGCATCTATAAGGCCTAGTTCTTTATGTTGGCCCCCTCTGTATGTTGACCAGTTTGTTATAGTCCCCTAGGTGGTCAATTTAGAAAGGTTCCACTATATTTGGTATGTTGCTGATTTCCTGAGCAAAACGTGCTAGGCATATCTTTTGTTCTAATATTTGGTCTTTGACCTTGGTGCCTGACACAAAGGAATTTTCTTAGTGATAGGAGCAACTTTTGTTCTAATAAGGCAACTCTTGATGGGCTCTTATAAGAGGGCTGGTTGCCAGAAAAGTCAAGCCATGACTAGAAGGTTCAGCCACACTTTTTAACTTCCAGGGAGGGAAAAGGACCTGGAGATTGACTTAATAATTGATCAAGCCTATGTGGTGAAACCTACATAAAAATCCCTAAACTATGGGATTCAGGGAGCTTTTGGGTTCGGGGACATGGCTTCGTGTTTGAGGGTTCTGAGACCCCACTCCATGGGGAGGGAAGCTCTTGAACCCAGGTCCCTTTGGGCCTCACCCTGTGTGCTGCTTCACCTGGCTGCTCATCTTCAGCCTGCATCACACCCCTTTTTATGTAATAAACTGGTCATGGTAAGTGTTCCCCTGGGTTCTGTGGGCTCTCCTAGCCAATAATTAAACCCAGTTGGGGATTGTGGGAATTCTGATCTGTAGCCAGCCAGAAATACAGGTGACACCTGGCACTTGTGGTTGATGTCTGTAGGGAGTGGGCAGTTTTGTGGATGAACCATGAATTGGTGAGTTCTGCACTAACTCTCATTGTGTCAGAGTTGAACTGTTTGTTTTGAACACTAATAATAGTGTTTATCTGACAAGGGTGTTTTGAGAATTCAGTGATATAAAGCATTTAGAGCTCTTAGCACACTGAATATTTAATATATACTAGATATTGTTATTTGCAGTCAGTCTCTGAGATACCTTTAGTTAAGTGATTCTTGTTCTTTTTGGATCAGAGTTTAGAGAGGTTAGTGCACACACGTGTGCAAAGAGGACTTCAAGGATCGTGGAAACTGTATCTACTTTCTTTTGTTAGATGGTGGCCCACATCTCTGAATCTTCATGAAAAATTCTACCAGAAGCATATTTACAGGAATTTAGGAATTCTAGAGAAACAGGGAAAATTTCCATAATAACTCATATTGCAGAGAGAGGTGACTTATTATAGTACTTATTTCCCTCAGCTGTTTGAAGGAAATAGGCATTCAAAGCAAAAACGAGCCCTGCTTGACCACGTGGGGAAACATCCTGAACGTATTCAGCCATGTGTCTAGCGCTTCTGACAGCCTCCAGCATGAACATGTTGTGCTGAGTAATTACTGAGAACACGCCGTCCTTCTGGGCTTCCAGAATGATTGGAAACGCCTGCAGGGTTACCACTGTTTGACTCTCGTGCTCTCCCCAGCTCCTCGTGGTGTGTGAGCAAAGCCACCTTGGTTCGTGGAGTACAAATGGCAGAGGCCAAAAAGGTTCGCACTGGATTCCAGCAAACCAAAAAAGAACCGAGAAGCCGAAGGCAGCTGTGACATGCCCTTTACTCAGTTCGTGGGTCAGTGACCAGACCTGGGGACAGCCGCCTTCACTCAGCTTTAGAGGGTGAGCTAGCACAGACAGCTTCTTTCCCTCCCAGAATGAAAACCTTGCGCCCTTATACAGTAGCCAGGACACAGGGGCTCCAAATGAAGCACTAATGACGATTACTTAGAAACACATGGCACCTGCCAGCTTAATCATAGTTATTCAAAACAATCAGGCATCCCATGGCCTTCAGGCCGGGCACCTGTGGCCTTCAGGTGAGAAATCCTAATTGAACTCATCTTCCCCACAGTTAGCATGCGGCAGTCCCAGGGAGCTTCTGGCTGCCAGCTGAGACTTGGTAGGTTCTGGTGTCATTCCCCGTGCTCATTACAAATGGCTCCATCCCAGTAGCAAACCCTTAAAGTCCAAGTTTTACAGGGTAAAGGAGCAAACTTGAGAAGAGCAAGAACCCTTTATTACATGGAATTTGAGAGCTCTTTCACTCACTCTTTTCTTTGTGTCCTGGGTAGGCAGAAATCTGGGTCACTGCCCGAGTCTCCTGAGGAGGGTCAGGACGGTAGATTCATACAGGAAGTATCATGAAGTAATAAATGAAGAATCTGGGATATGACTTAGAGGTTGGGCCAACAGGATCTGCAAACAGATTAGATGTGGCATTTGAGAAAAAGAAAAGATCAAGGATGACTCCAAGATTTTTGATCTGATTAAGTTGAAGGTTTTTTCTGAGGTCGGATGCAGAGTAAGGAGCAGATTTTATGAGAGAGGAAATGAAGGATTTGGTCAAGGCCCTCTTCTGGTGCCCTACTGCTGTGTAACAAACCACCCCAATACTTAATGACTTAAAGCTAGAATTCATTATCTTTCCTGTTTCTGAAGGTTGACTGGGCTCAGTTGGGTGATTCACGGTTGTTTTTCTCTTGCAGTTGCAGGGAGACACCTGGGGCTTGCTCATATGGCTGGCATCTACTGCTGGCTGCTGGCTGGGCACTCAGCTGAGGCTGTCTGTCTGCACAGCACAACACATGCTGCTTGGCCTTCCTACAGCAGGGCAGAGTCCCAAGAGGAGGGTGGAGGGTCCAGACATTCTCATGGCCTAGCCTCATAAGGGCCCACAGTTACTTGTGCTGTATTTTATTGGTCAAGCAAGTCATGAAGGCCAGCCTGTATTCAGAAAAAGCACGGTAAGGTTTCATCTCTGAATGTGAGGAGCAAGGAGGGAAGTGCTTTGACAACTATCTTTGAACACTATCTATCGCTGACTCTGTCAGTTAGAAATGTGTATTGATACATACATTCAAGTCTGGAAGTCAAGGAGAGATTGGTGTGAAAATTGGGCATGAAATTTCTCCCTAGGGATTTTAATTTAGGGTATTAGACCTGGCATTGTTAAATTAGAAAAAAATTGTCTTCTTGTGTGTGTGTATTTTAAGCGACCTAGTTGGAGGTAGGTGGCATTTGAGAAAAAGATGAAGGATAAAGTTATTCTGTTGGATATGTCTGTGGTAGCTAACAAATGAAGCACGTATTTTAATCATAATATTTTTTGCTTCCCATAATGCCTGATTTTAAGCATGTACTGCAGACAAATGTTCACCATTATTGTTATATATATATATATATATATATATGTGTGTGTGTGTGTGTGTGTGTATTATATGTTTTATATATATAGAGAGAGAGAGAGATTGAGAAAGAGGTGTTTTTTCTAAACCAGGTAGATGCCCTGTGCTGGGCCTCTCTGATGCACTAGTCTGACCCTGTTCACATTGGGTTAATTGTTCCTGACTCTGTAACTGTTCAAATGACCCAAATATTAATGTGTGCACCATTTCTCAACCTGGAGTCTTTTGACATATTCTCTGAGTTCACAAAATCTATAGGAATTGAAAATGTTTGTATTTTTCTATTTGTAATAATATTAAAGTAATAAAAACACATTCTAGAATTCTCTGGACCACCTCTTTTTTTGAAGTATCTACTCCATGAGGCTACTTCAGAAGGGTGTTTGCACTGCACATATGGTCAGGCTAGCATCTAGGAAAGCAGATTCGTGGCAACACACACACTGAGGTTTTGTGGTCATTCCAGAGAGAGGCAGCAGAGAACGAACGGCCTGCAGCAATGCCACCTGAAGCTGACAAGAGTGGAGCAGAGCTGGCCATCCCCACAAATTCACAAGGTCAAGGGCTTTGTGGTAGAATCCTGTGTTTGTATACACAAATTAGCAATGATTAGTGAGTCATAAATGCAGTAGGAAAAACAAAGAACGTTTTTGTTAAATGGTATTTGTAAATTTCAATGTTGTATTTTGGAGTGTGCTAATTGCCCTTTGGAGATAATTGCCCTTTGGAGATAATGGATCTGTTGTTAAAAGAAAGCTTATTTTTTAAAAAAGAAAAGCAATAATTATAACAATGGTTCAAATGATGGCCCAAATTTGCAACAATTAAAATTAAATCCATCAGTACATTTTGTGCTATTAAACCAAACATCAGGCAAGTTAGTGGCAGCAAATAACATTATTCATTACTCTGTATTATTAATAATATATGTATATTTTTAAGTCTCACTATGTTGTTCTCGGTAGAGTGCCATGGCATCACAACTCACAGCAACCTTGAACTCTTGGGCTTAAGCGATTCTCTTGCCTCAACCTCCTGAGTAGCTGGGATTACAGGCATTTGACACAATGCCTGGCTATTTTATGGTTGTACTTGTCATTGTTTAGCAGTCTGGGGCTGGGTATATGGCTGGCACCCTACTCACTGAGCTACAGGAGCCGAGCCTACTCTGTATTAATAGTGATAATTTTCACTTTGTTGGTTTGGAAGCTTATTTTGTATTTGATTTATAAATGTAATGTTCTTATATTTGCGTATGAGAGATGTATATAAGGCATTTATGCTTCATTTATCTTAGAGAAACATTATAACTAAAGTGATTCAAGTCAACACTGATTACAGTATTTTTCCTTTACAGGGTAACTTCATTATTCACAAGAAACATTGACTTAATGAATAAGTTCCCAATAAATCAGAGAAATGTTCTCAGCATGGGGCTAGGAGAGGGTTTAAAAACCCACTGTAAAGGTCCATTTTTTTCTTCCCAGAGATGTTGTTGATAGGCTTGTAAAATTCTGGATCTGGTTTTTTCGTTGTGGTCATTTTACTTTTTTTGAAGATTTTTTTTTTTTTTTTTTTGATTGTTTGTTTTGCTTGTATGGAACACACAGGCAAATACAAATTTAGGCACAGGCATCTATAGGTGTGTTTTATGGTTCTCTGGGGAAAATTGCTCATTAGGCTGAAATGATACCCATCTACTTTCAATTCTAAGAACATGCCAATCTCTTTCCTACCTCAGCACTTTGTACTTGCCACGAGCACCTTCCCCTGGATTTTTGCAGGGCTCGTCCTTTTTAATTTGTGGGTCTCTACTTAAACATCCCTTCTTCAGAATGCCCTTCCATGACCACTCTGTCTAAAGGAACTCCTCTTAGAACCCCTGCTCACTGCCTTTATTTCTTCCAGAACACCCACAGGCTCTCCATCATTAAAATGTTCATGGCCTGCCTCCCTCACCATACTACAAGTTAACCGAGGGCAGGCCCCTCATTGGTCTTTCTGACCATTGTGTTCCCAGCATCTAGCACATTGTATGACACACAGTAGGAACTCAGTGGACATTGGTCATATTTGGAAATAGGGTAATCCCTGCTTTTAGGACTTGGTGTATTTGTAGAAATCATATCATCTAGGAAGCTATTGTCAAAGAATTGAGCACTTACTCAATGGTGAAAAACATTTAGTGAGTGAATTTAAGGAACCAGGGGAGAGGGTCAAGTGGTATTGATTGAGCTCAGTGGTGTAAAACACCCAAAGTGGGGGGCAGTGCCTGTGGCTCAAAGGAGTAGGGCGCCAGCCCCATATGCCAGAGGTGGTGGGTTCAAACCCAGCCCTGGCCAAAAACTGAAAAAAATAAATAATAAAACACCCAAAGTGGAGACCAACTTCCCAATAGGATGTAGCTTTGCTATTCTAGATACAAATATTCAATTATGCTCCTTATTCCTATGAGAAGCTTTTCCCTATGGTTCAATGAGGAGTGGGAGGGAAATAATGGTCCCTAAGGCCTTGTGCGATTAGTTAGTAGCCAGAACGAGTGCCTTAGGAAGTATCCTTCAAGTTGATAATCAGTTAATGGACTCAGTGATTAAAAGAATGACTAGTTTTACAACTGATAGGATTTGAGAGTCCACAAAATAAGATAACTCTATTTGTCTGAGGCAGGTGGCTAATATTTGTCCAGTGAAGGAACTTGGGAGCACCTAGCTGGGAGTCAGCCACTGTGATAGCTTTCCAGCAAGAAATGGCCACCAACAGGCCCTGTGTAGCGGGCTGCTCTCCAGCCATGAAGTGGCATCTGTTTCCCCTCTACATGATTCTAGGTTGGTCCTGTGATTTACTTTCATCCACAGAGTGTAGAAGAAGTGACACCGTGTGACTTCCTGTTTCTTTTGATGAGCCAACTACTTCAATGTAAATACAACTTCTGAATGATGATGAGAGAGAGAGAGAGAGAGAACACAAGCTGCATGTGTGCCGAGGGGGAGAGAGAGAGAGAGAGAGAGAGAGAGAGAACACAAGCTGCACGTGTGCCGAGGGGGGGAGAGAGAGAGAGAGAGAGAGAGAGAGAGAGAGAGAGAGAGAGAGAAACACAAGCTGCACATGTGCCGAGGGAGGGAGGGAAAGAAAGAGGACGCTGCAGGAAAAGGGAGCTCCCCCCGCCATCAGCCAGCACAGTGCCCTAAGCTCGTGAATGAGGCCGTCTTCCATCTTCTAGCCTCAGAGACACCATGTGGGGCAGTGATGTGCCATCACCACGGAGTCCTGTCTGAATTTCTGATCCACGGAAGCATGAAGAATAAAGTTTTTAGTTTTAAGCTACTAAGTTTTAGGGTGTGGGTGTGTGTGTGTTTTTTTATATACAGTCATAAGTGCCTGAGACACCAACAAGATTAGAATTTAAGTCCTACAAACTATTCTCCCAATTTCCCCCAATTTGGAACAAGCTGCCTCCCTCAAATAAAGAAATATCTTTCAATGACATGAGCCTTAGAAAAACTGCCCATGTTTCTCCCAGATCAGATTTCTTGGCATTAACAGAACAATCATGAAAAGCTATGGAAAGTCACAGTTCAAAAACAAATCCTCCTAGGATTATCATTTCCCCAAATCACCTCAGTTACAATTGTTTCTACTCAATGTAATGGCGCTTCATTGAAGAGCTGGGGCTCCTAAAAGATAGTTTGCTCCATAACCTAATGTGAAACTGTATCACCACCACAGAGTGGTCTAAAAAGTCTCGCCTAGCTGTGGCAGTACCTTAAGATAAAAACCTTTGAATGACAACTATTGCTCAAGACAATGATCAATAGAATGGTCTGCATTTGACAAACCTGGGAACTACCAGAGCACAGGCCTGCCCCCCAAAGCAACTCAGGGAAATACTGGAGCTGTCTCTCCCAAGAATTGCCGAGCTGCTCAGCAAGCAGGATAGCCTCAGTGTGTGTGTGGCAGTTTCTCAATCGGAAGTATGAAAATCAGGAACATTGCAAAAGGGAGGCCAAACACTGAAAGATTAATACTCGTACAGTGTGAGACAGAGACTTCAGCTACTTGCTTTGAAGTGCCAACATCAGAATGGAAACATATTTTGGTAGCCAAGCGTGGGAAGTTAACATTAACAAAATAAAACCATGGGGTTATAAAGCTAGGAATGTGCAGAAATCCGTGAGTCTGATTCTCCTAAGCTTATTTGCTCTTTTGGAAGAAACTTTCCTTTATTGCTCCATGAAATATGAGAGTCTGTGTTTACAGTTTAAACTAAATCATGTTACATCATTAGGTTTTATTATTCCTAATTCACAGGAATTCCTAATTCACAGGCATTCCTAATTAATCCGTGTATGCAACCCAATAATTCTTTTGTCTGCCTAAACTTAATGGGACACTAAAATTGAAAATGAAACATTTACTGCAGCCTTTGTCTAGCACATGAGGCCTTCTCCAGGGAATAGCTGGGGTTATAAAACCATTCATGAACGAGAGTCCAAATTAATCCATCATCCCAGACAGCCAGTTTTACTCCATTTGGAATCTATCTGGACGTCTGTGTCTACTCATGCATGTGATGAAGACGGGGATCAATACCATCCTTATGTTTCTGTGGAGTATTGCATTTGGCTTTGGACTGCTACATAATATCCTGAAAAGGTTCAGCCTGATAGGTACTGCCCTGGATTGAATAATTTGCCATGATGTAGAAAGAAATGTATCCTTTCCTGGTAAGTGTAAAAGTACAATATCATTTTGTCATTGTTGCAAAAACCCATTGGTTGACACTCAGTAGGCACTTCCCCCACCCCCCACACCCTCTGGCATGTTCTCTGGACCCTATCCACAGACTTGGAGGAAATGATGCCAGATGTTACAGAGCCTGCATTACAAAGTCTCATTGGAAGCTAGAGGATCACTATTGGTTTTTCTTCAAATAAATCTAGAAAAGACAGCCTACCTTCTTTCCTAGCAAAGAGAGTAGGGGAATTCACACCAAATCAGAGACCCAAAGTTGAGTTTCCTGGGACATGACTCTTTTCTTTTGACAGGAATAGCTTAAGCTGGCTTTGGGCGTAGGAGTGAGAGGTGTCCTCATGACCTCTCCCCAGTCCCCAGCACTTCCCTTCATGGCACCTGAGGGTTTTCACTTCTCTTTGTGACACTTTACTGAGGGACCACCAACTAAGTCTATTACTGAAAATGCATATGGCCCTGGCAAGGGAGGTAGGGTGGCAGGAACATTAATTCTACTCCAAGCTAAGCACAGAAGCTAGGGACAAAGCAGGAACCCAGGAAATACGTACTGATGGTTTGAAGGTAGAACATACAGAGGACAGTGATCTTGCCGGGACACCAGGGTGAAGCATCAGAGTGGATAGTGAGGCTGAGGAGCAGGGAATCTGAGATGGGGGTATGTTTCAGGGGAGTCATAGAGCTGAGTGACATATGACAAGGGCAGGAAAAAGTTCTGGGCATTCAAGGACAGGACTTTCAGAATTAGTAAAAGGATGCTCAGGGTTGATGGAAGGAGGATTTCTCAAGGGTGAGTATGGTCAGCCCCGTTTGCGGGAAGGAGGTGTAGGAGTGCCCCTTCTGTTCCCAAGGTCTGTGTCTGGGCTAGAAGCACTGGCCCAGATATTGAGCTCTGTGTGGGCTTTGTCAGACTTTTTGATATTTGTGGACAAGTCTCACTAAACTCAATCACCCTATTAACTATATTATATAGTGTATTACATTCTGCAAATGCCTAGCTTATAAACACAATTCATGAGCTGTTTTCTTTCTTTCTTTCTCTTTCTTTCTTTCTTTCTTTTTCTTTCTTTCTTTCTTTCTTTTTTTCTTTCTTTCTTTCCTTCCTTCCTTCTTTCTTTCTTTTTTTTTTTTTTTTTTGTATTAATAGAAATGTTTTCAACTCATAAAATACCAATGATTACAGCTGGTCGGTAAGTTTACTTTTTAATATCTTTACCTGGGCAAATTATATAAGTCTTTAACCATGTTATAAGCACTCTTTTCAAGAGAGACATCAAATATACTTATAGTATTTTAATAATAATAGATATACTTATTTTAATAAACACCAAATCTAAATAAATAGGTATTATTAATGCATTTCATAATGTCAAGTCTATACTTGAAAAATTTTCAAATATCTTTCACATATATGCCTGCTGTTTGTGTTTCTTTAAGATTCATTTTAACACAGTTAATCAGAATTCTAATTGGAATATTGCAGAGGCCAATATGTAGCAATGCTACTTACAGAAATGTAACATAGCAATTTTTCGTTAAAATACAAAAGCAAATATTTTAAATGCTCCTAATAAAAATTATATAAACTAAAATACACCTGGACTGTACATCAATGGCCCAGTCAATGATGAATTGAATATAAAAGAGTGGTCCCGTAAGATTATAATACCATATTTTTACTGTACATTTTCCATGTTTAGGCATGTTTAGATATACCAATACTATCTATTATGTTACAGTTGTTTTTTTTTTTTGTTTTGTTTTTTTTTTTTTTATTTATTTTTTTATTTTTTTATTGTGGAGAAGGGGCAGGGAAAGAAGGCGGGGGAAGAGGTGAGTGACAGGGTCGGGCCAGTGGCATGGTACCACATTGGCTGTATCTAGGTAGAGGCAGTTTCAGG
>CAUYPK010042545.1:0-15325 GCA_963574355.1 Loris lydekkerianus | reverse complement strand
AAATACCAGCAATTAAGTCACCCCGCCCACCACAGGTAACAATTGGAAAAGGAAAATCAAACCTTCCTACAACCACAAACCCAGGGCACCACTTGGATAGTCCTCAGGTGATTGGCTCAGTTCAAAAGGTCCAAATCAATTTTCTCTGTCAGCACCTGCCTCAGGTGGGAGAGTTTAAAAGGTCTCTGACAACTGGATCACAGGGGTCTGCTGACAACTCAACTATGACTTGCTCGGGTTCTCCTTGAAGTCAGGACAACCCACCCAAAAAATAGATTAGTCTTGGAAAGTTGATGCCTTCTTCCCCACCTTGCACCTTTGTTGTACCCAGTCACTGATAACCCTGCAGGGCTGTTACCCAGTTGCCTCCAATGAGCAGACACTCTAGGTGTTTGCACCTGCCTGAATCACAAGGAAATCTAGGTCTGCTCAGCCAGGCCACTGGTCTCTGCTTCTATCCAGCAGGAGGAGGTGAGGCCTGACAACTTCGGGTGCTTGATGGAGGCTGAAAAGTGTTCACTCAGTTCCAGCCCAGCCCCTGATTGATGTTACTGACAGAACAGAACAGAACGACTTTGCAGGAATTTGTTTCTGTCCCTGCTAAATTCCCCTGCAGAAGAAAAGCTGTTTTGAGTTCCCAGAACCTGCGCCTCAGGCCCTGTCTTTGCTCCTGCAGGTTTGTATTCACAGCATGGTTAGCTGTCAGTTTTAACCTCCTGCCTTCCTTTGTCTATAGGCTTACAATCACCTGAGGGCCGGGTGCATCTTAGACTCAAGAAAGTGGTCCTCTTTGTCAGCCCCACCCTGGGAGTCTGTGGCATTGCACATGTGTTTTCTAGTCCCTGCGCTCCACCCAGGCCGGCACAGCCTCAGGCAAACTTTTTACTCACAGGGCCTGTGGGTCCATCCAAGATCTTTTCCACAGTGGTTGCCACCTGAGAAGATGCCCGGCCTCCTCTTGTTGCCCAGGAGACGGGGGTGTGACTTCGGAATATCTGAGGGTGAGCCCTAATGTTGCGCAAAATGGCTGCTGCTCTGTATCTCGGGGCACAACCATTCCGGCATGCTTCCTTCTCAGCCGACCATCCTCTCCTCACTCCCATGCCACAGAATCAGCACTGACCAGCTGCAGTCCAGGCCCTGTCCACACCCCTCTAGAAATCACCCAAGAATCTGTACTCCTTGGGGACAGGCCTCCAGAGCTCAGAGTGAGAATGAAGGGGAGTGCTGGGAGCTCAGAATTGCAGTTAGAGAATATATACAGTTGTATACAGTTTTATGCCTGGCAGGAGAATGCCATGGCACCATTTTAGGGGAGGTAGTTCCAGTTTTTAGAGGGTCTCTCCTGTGGAGTAGATTGAGAGGACCTTTGAACTCTGCTCGTTTGTTTGTGGGGCACTCCAAGCCATTCTCATGGGGGAGGGGAATCCTGTCCGCTTGGTGATGGATTTTGTACCTTTTGTTTGTATCCTTGGGGTCACAGCTCGCCTTAGTGAGGTTGATGTGCATTCTTCAACCTTCTCTCTTGGTGCAGCTCTAATCCACCAGTTTACTTGCTACATTTCTGTCCTTTAACTCTCTTTCTGGATGGGAGCCTCTGTGGAAAGCTGGCTTTAGTCAGCCATCTTGTCTCCACCCCCAGAAAATTTTAGATATATATTTTTCCCTTATTAGCTTCTCCCCATGAAGTACTGCTGAAATATTGTTTATTTGTTTATATATTGTGATGCCTTGGAGGACTACAAACCACTATATTATCTAAGAGTTCTCCCTACCTCTCTAGCCCCCACCCCTATTATTTTTACCCTTGTAGGGATAATATTGTTCCCATTGAGAAGGCATGGCCTATCCCAGTTATTCTCAAAAGAGGGTGATTTTGTTCCATGGGCTACACTTGGTGATGTACTGAAGTACTTCTGGCTGTCATAGTGGGAGGAGGTGGCACTATGTTACTGGCATCTGGTGTGTAGAGGCCAGTGATGCCAGAGACAGCCTCCCTGCAATCACAAGAAAGAATTACTTAGCACAAAATGTCAATAGTGCTGAGGTTGGGAAGCTCTGTATTAGTGCAGTCAAGTAAAGATCACCAAGGGAAAACCTGTAGTTGGCACAGTTATATTTCTTGTGTTATGGAACTGTGGGCCATCAGACCAGAGGTTCATTATAAGATTTGGGGGAAGGGTGAATTTTAAGAGAAATTTAATGAAACTCAAAGCAAAGTATAGCTGTGAGGTCTAGTTTCCTTGAACATGATAAAGTTATGATAGACATGACTGTCGTGCCAAAACCTCTTATCTGGACCTCTGCTCCTGATTTAAGATCAAGGCTGTTTCTCTGCCAAAGTGACTTTAGTGATCTAGGTAAAGTTCTCTTCAGGTGCATGCCATTCAATCCATGCCTATCACCTAAAGGGAAGGGTTTAGAGAGATGTACAGGTTCATTCTTCTGTAAGGAATAGCTGGTACCTGGATCAGACCCCTTTGTTTTGCTCTTGTATTTTATTTTTAAATGAGATGGTGGCCTGGTGCGCCAGGAGCCCAGCTCCCCCATTCTCCTTCCCCAGGACACAGGGATGGGAGAAGAGGCTGATCAGGGGACACATGGGATGAGGCCTTGAGGAACACACACAAGATAAGGTCTTGCTGATTTCATGGTACACACACAGGCAGGATAAAGTCATGCTGACCCCATCGATATTAAAAATATTTTTGTATCTCGCTATTATTTTGCTTAACCAAGTAACTGCAAGTGCTGTATGTGCCGGTCATGTAGTACATGCAGGTTGTGGAGTCCTGCAGCTTGCTTACTTGCTACGTCACCCACCCTATAAAAGCTGTACATTAACTCTTGTCAGGGCTGCTCTCCCCTGATCTCTCAGAGACTTGTGGAGACAGCCTGCTGGCTGGTCTAAATAAAGGCTCCTTATTGGCATTTTGAAGATTTGTCTGGTGGTCTTTTCTCACCCCATAACATCTGGAGGCCCCAGCAAGATCTAGCCCTTGGGTCTTACCCAGGCTATGACCATGGGTTGTGGTTGGGCATGAGAGTCGGATTTCACCTAGGGGATGGCCACTGAGAGATAGATATTCCTCAGCCCTGGGTGATAAGCCGAGTTCATTCTCTTACCCCAATCTACCAAATTAATAGACTAAATTTGGGCACATTAACGGAGTTGTCTGGTTCTGGTTTCTGGGTTTACCTTTAAGTATGTTGGAGGCCATCCTTGGGGGCTAGATGCAGCTACACCCCAGGTGGCTGGTTCCCCCAGGACATCGGCTGGAGACCTCTATTTGGATCTGTGCTGGAATGGCTGGCTAGATCCTGGATCTGTTTTGGAGTGGCTGGCAGGGTCTTCAGGTTTGGATCTGTGCCAGGGTGGCTGGCTAAATCCCAGATCCATGTCAGAGTGGCTGACCTGGTGTTGTAATGCGGATGTTTGTGCTGTCTTCCCTTGCAGGAAGCACAAATAGACATATTTGTCTATTTACATTTCCTTTCTGTTTGAATCTTCATGTTGGTCCCTTGTCTATTCTGTCAGGTTGCATAACTTACCTGTTTTATGAGGGAACTCTCCAGGAATTTCATCCTGTGGAAACAAACCTTTTAACCTTCTTTCTCTTATGTCTCCTATGTCTCCCACTGCCTTAGACATTGCTTTCTGGGTGGGAATTGGGCTTTTACTGTACAGTGTTGCTCTAGAATCTTGGTCTGCTTGGCAATGTGCTGTGCTTACTAGTTTCTATCTTTCTCACATGGCCCTTTTGTACTTCCTTATTATTATTATTATTATTTTATCTTGACTCTATGGTGTAAATGACCCACCTGCATTTGGGATCTTCTCTTTTCCTGCAATTAAAGAGTTAATACAAAGTTTGTTAGAATTGTTTTTCTATCTTTTTGCCTGCTAAAAACTGTGGTTGCTATGTTAGGAATAGCCTTGAGACAAGGGGCTAGCACTCAGCAGAAGACCGAAGGTCAATTACTCATTTGGAACTAAAAGGAAAAAAAAGAGAGTCCTCTTTACTTTTTGAAACAGCAGCTGCTTGTCATTACTCTGTCTGGCTCTTACTCTGCCAATCCTCAGGAGGCCTCCAGGAGGAGGACAGGCTGTGCTCCCTCTGAGGAGAGGCGCACCCTGGAGACTTCCCAGGGTCCTCAGAGAACCTGGAGCCCTCAAGAGACCAGCTAACAATCATTCCTAAATTCACCTGTGAGTCTGCCTCCAGAGTAAGCCACTTTAACATCTATTTTTAGCTGGTGTCTGTAGACATTAGTGCGACTATTGATGGTATTTTTTTGTGTGCTTATTTGTTGTAGATTGTTGTGAACATATGTAACTGTTTGTTGAATTCATTTGTTGTAATTTGTGTACAGCCCTTAGCAACCTGTGAGGGAAGGGCAAAGAGACAGGAACTTTGGACAGGGACCCTGGTTGCTGGGTTATTGGCCTGTCAGACGCTCTGGGATGTGTGTGTCAATAGAATGACCTGACCAGTGGGAAGCCTCAGTCCAGCTGGCCTGTCATCGGCTCCCAGAAATGTGTGTCAACACCCATCACCGGAAACACCATTGGAATGAAAGCGGGGATCCAATCAACCCCCGTGGTGTTTAGATCACCCACAGGCCTGTTAAAAAGTGGATGAGAGTGTGTTCTGGTTCTGCTTCTGAGGGTACAAGAGTGTGAGAGTTAATGTGGACTATTAGACATTGTTCATGTCATGCCCATGTCTGTCTTGTAGTTTTATGTCATTTGTTCAGTGTTTATTGGAGGATTGGTCTTGGCCTGAAACAAACAGTCCTGGAGACATTTGTGAGTGGATTGTGGGTCTTTTCCTTCAAGGGACCCTTCAAACTTTGCTCCTTCTGAGACTGCCTTACTTACCTACTTGCTCTTATGTGTTCTACACCCCTCATGGCTTGGTGTGCCTTTGGCCTGGCAATCATTAGTTTCTTCATACTTATTATGGGTATTGGGCTTGGTAGTGCTGCCCCTGCAGACTGGTCCACCAGAGAGCGTGTGGCTCTGACTTGTTTTTATCTCTTTGTGGTGACCTTGTTCATATTTCTGTCCCCACCTGGAGTATTTTTTCCAGCTAATTCTAATTCCTCTGTGTCTCCCTAGCTCTTTGATGCCCCATCATTGCTGGACTTTGGGTCCCTTCTTTTTCTGTCCCCTGGGGAGGACTCTTCCATCAGAGCTACTAACCCTCAACATGGGGCCCTCTCTTTTTCCTAGTCTAGGGAGGTCTCTATCACAGGAAGTGAAGACACTCTTGAACCACATAAAGACCCTGGTGACTTGTCTCTTCTGTTTCCCACTATCAAGTGTTGTTACTCAGACTGTCTTTCCTTTCAGGATTCTCATGATTGACATTTGCCCGATTGGGGTACTCTTGGTTGTCATCAGTCAAGAGAAAGTAATTGGGTAGATTTTTATAATAATAATATCCCCTGGTGGGTCCAAAATTCTCAGCCTGTTGACTTGTTAGTAAACTTATTTTGTTATCCAATCACATTTCCTGTAAGCCTTCATTCTCACTTACACAGGCAACAGGGTTGCCGCCCTGCTGCAACAACTGCATGGTGACTTGTTACAAATTCAGACACAGTAAGAGGAGTTTTGATTCTTTTCACTGCCTGTGAAGACTTGCCCACTCCTTCTGATGGACACTTGGCTTTTCCACCTCACTGCCTCTATCTCCCCCCTTGGGACCGTCCTTAGCCAGCCTATCCAACTCGACCCCACCACTTGCCTCGCACTCAGGACACAGCTCCTGGGTGGCAAGTGGATACTTTTCAGGATTTAGCTTTTGCTTCCTTCTTGTGGCCCTTAGCTGAAACAGCCCTGATTCTCTTCCTTGAACAATACTCTGACCAGGGCCACTCCCTGTTTCTACATTTGGGCAGAATAGTGTAGGAATGGAACAAAAATCTTCAGTTTAGGCAGGGTCACCCCTGTCCTGCCTCCTCTAAAAATTTCCAGAACTTGATAAATGGAAACATACTTTTACAAACTGGGTATTCTAACAAATGAATGAATACAGCCACACACCTTGGTCAAGGTTATTAAGTCTTTGCAGTTTTTACCTGGGAAAGGAATTAGGCTGTATGCTCCCTAGTCAGGATGCAGCCATCCAAAATGTTTGGGACTGCTTTATTCATAACCTTGCTAGGGGTCCAAGGATATGGCCTGCAACAAGTTTGTGCCTAGAGGTGAAAACCTGATTTCTGAGTTCACCTGAGCCTGAAAAATAAGGATTCCCTGTTTAGCCCTGAGTGGGAAGATCCTGTATCAATGTAATATTTCATAAAATGTCTCTCATTTGTAAAATGTAATAATTTGGTTGTTTAAATTATTGGAAAAGCTGAATCTTTGTCAAAGAAAAAAATTCTTGCCTTTTAAATCTTCTAATTATGAGTTTGGAGAGTGAATGGTTAGCTATGACCCTGTTTTGTAAAAAGTGAGTTTTGGGGAGTAAGTAAAATTAGACAGAAAGAAAAATGGCATTGTGTAAGGAAAGAATCTTATGTGATAAATTTGTCCTGAAACAGAATGATTGTTTAAGAAAGGGAAAGGCAGGGAAAAAATTAAAAGAGATTTAGAATGTTTGTAGATTGTCTATGCAGGTTGAATGAAGTTCATAAAAGAGATTTTGTGAAAAAGTTTACATGTGATCAGTTGACTATGTATTTCCTTTAAAATCTTTTGGTTTGTAATCTTGTTTGAACAAATGTTTTAAGTCTTTCATATTTAACAAAACTTCCAAAATCAAAACTCTAAATTTTGGGCTTAGTGGTTGCGGGGCTGGCCACATGTACCAAGGCTGGCAGGTTCTAAACCTGAGAAAAACTAATTAGACTTCTTTGGTTTATTAAAAATGTATAGAAAACATTGTCAAATATAAAATGGTAATTAATTTTGTGTGGATTATGGTTATATGTATATTCAAATATTATAAAGCATTGGTCTGTCCTACCATATAAGACATTGGTCTGTCCTAACACATATTGGTAATAATTTTAATTTATCTCAAAAAAAAAAAAAAAAAAAGAAGGAAAGTGTTTTTTGTAGCTGGCTGAGTCCAAAGTTTGTCCTAAAAAAGAATAAAATATTAAGAAAGACTAACGAATTCTCTCGAATTCAAATTCCTGATGTCTTTGGAAATTGAGTACTTTCAGACTAAAAACAGACTTTTAGAACTTATATTGGAAAGATAACCTGTCTATGAGTATTGCCAACCTAGCTTCAAATAGCATAGAAATCAGTTACATGGAACTGGGCTAATTTGTTTCAGCTTTTGTGTTTGAAATATTGCTGATTCTTTTTGTGTTCTGTTTTCCAGAAGTCAAGAAAACTATTTTCTATCTTTTGAGCTATTTGTAGTTTTTCAAGCAATGTACGTAATTGTGAGCAGAATTTGAAACATGTATTTTCTCTCTCTCCTTAATTTCTCCAGAATTTAAAGACCATTTGTAAGTATCCTTAATTTCTGACAATATGGTTACTTGATTAAGTTCAATAAGAATCTGTTTTGTTCTATAGAACATAATGAAGGCGCTGGTTATTTTACAAAGGCTTTGGCTGGAATAGCATTTCCTGAGGTGTTCAGACTGCATTAAGGAATTAAGGTTGACTTTATAAGGCCAATAAAAAGCCCTTTGGAAAAATTGGCCAGATACCCATCAATAATGTTTCCTGATCTGTGGTAAGGAATGAGGATTGCTTTCTGACAGGTTTGGGAGTTGAAATGTGCTTGGGAACCTCAAGAGAAGGGGAATTTACCCAATACATACAAGTATCTAATGACTGAGATGAAACCTGGGCTTGTGGAAGGCTTTCAAGCTTTAACCTGAGATTCCTTATAAAAGATTCTGGCAAAGCCAATTTTAAAGGGAAGGAGGGCCTAAATACCTAATAATTATTCTTATTGCACTTTGTGCAAATAATCAAACCCAGTATAGTGAAGGTTCTTCTGTACTTTGTCTTTGATGGACGGGAAAATTGGAGAGAGAAAAATAGTTCAAGAAAAAAAGGCTGTAGCCTACCTATATTAAATCCCAGTCTTGTCTGTACTGTCAAATCATAAATTAAGACATAACTGTTTTACTAAACTGATCTGTTAAATGGGACTAAGGAACTGGTCAAAAAATATAGAATTATATACAGTAATTGTATTTACCCTGAAGCCTTAAGACTCAACAAAGGTCACCTGTTGGCTATACCAGAAAAATTTGTGCAGTATTAAATGTTATCTGCTATGTCTAAGTGTTGCCCAGAGAAATCATCCCATGGTTTAAGTTGCCACTCTGGTTTAAATTTGACAATAAACTAGCCTTCATAACAGAAATAATGCAAATAATAGTTAAAGCTTTGGGTATCACCTGGAAACTACGTAACTTATAGGCCTCAAAACTTGGACAGAGTAAAGTGCATGAACAGGGCCTTAAGAATAGAAAATAGTAAACTATGCCAAGAAGCAAAGCTTAATTAGATACAGGCCTTGCCACTGGTGTTGTTCAAAGAGACCTCCGTCAATCCTCTGCAATTTAGCAGGGACTCCGAAAAGAACTGGGAGAGACTGAATTAAATAAACAAAAACCCTAGAAAGAATAGCAAGAAAAATCTGCACTTGGGTAATTAACCGTGTTCTGATTAGTCTTTTGTGTCTGTACAGTCTTTCTCTCTGGAGAATCAAGGAAACCAAGTCTAGATCTAGAATCAGAACCCATTCCCCTCAAACCAAGGCAAAAAATACTTTACACCATCATCCTGACCACATGCAAGGCAGCGAGGATGAGAAGAATCCTCACCTGGGTTCATCACAGCTGGCTAAATATAGCTTCACTTCCCCTTGGGAAGTAAAGGTAACTTTTAAGACATCCAATATTCCCTGCTACATCCACATACCGGAAGCTGGCTGGTCAACGCTTGGCTGAAACTTGAGGAAACTCCTCCAGGGACTTGTGTTAATTAGACTTTAAACTGAACTTTGGGAAAGGCAAGGGTATCACACAGGGAAAAGTAAAAACTCATGTGTATATTAGCCCACCACCATGGTACTATTAAAGCCTAAGTAGAGAACCCAAGAGAAGTCATAGTTCCTAAAATGTAAGTGCTGAAAAGTAATTAATATCAGCACCTGAAGAAGCAAACTGATATTGAGACCTCAACTTAAAATATATTGAAGTCTCAAAAGGGAAAATAAGAGAAGATTCAAGACAGAAAAGAGGCTAGAAACTAGTCAGCAAATTAAAAACCTATTCAATTGGTCCCCCTGGTTAACTACTCTCCTGTCCACTGTTGGAGAACCTCTCATCCTACTCCTCTGAGGACATACGTAAGAATGAAGAAGAAGTAAAAGTTTGATCAAAGATTTGAAGTCCCTCAAGATCAGGAATAGGGAATGAGATGGTGGCCTGGTGGACCAGGGGCCCAGCTCCCCCATTCCGCTTCCCCAGGAAACAGGGATGGGAGGGGAGGCTGAGCAGGGGACACATGGGATGAGGCCTTGAAGAACACATACAAGATAAGGCTTTGCTGATTTCACACACACACACAGGTAGGATAAGGTCACACACAGGCAGGATAAGGTCATGCTGACCTCATTGATGTTAAAAATGGTTTTGAATCTAGCTATTATTTTGCTTAACCAAGTAACTGCAAGTGCTGTACGTGCCAGTCATGGAGTACATGCAGGTCATGGAGTCCTGCAGCTTGCTTACTTGCTACATCACCCACCCTATAAAAGCTGTGCATTAACTCTTGTCAGGGCTGTTCTCCCCTGATCTCTGAGACTTGTGGAGACAGCCTGCTGGCTGGTCTAAATAAAGGCTTCTTATTGGCATTTTGAAGATTATTTGTCTGGTGGTCTTTTCTCGCCCCATAACAGAAACTGCATTTAATCCTTTTATATGGAAGAGGGAGGGGTGAAGAGAGAGTTGACCCTAAGCCCCTTATGTATAAATGTCTTATTTAATATCTTGTGCCAGAGATAAACTGTGAGATGGCAGGAGAAGGACTTAAAGGCAGAGACTAACTTGGGAGGATCCCAAACTTCCATACTGATTGGCTTGCCTTGTGCATCTCTGGGTCCCATTATCTGCTTTTCACGTCTTTACAAAGGTAGGCCATTGCAAGCACACTTCCTTGAGTCCTAAAGTTGGGGCAGACAAGCCAGCCAGGGATTCTAGAATTGGGGCAGTGAGGTTATCTGAAGGTCCTAGAATCAGGGTGGGGAAGTCATCCAGGGGTCCTAGAATTGGGTTGGTGAGGCTACCCGAGAGTTGTAGAGTTGGGGTGAGGAGGTCAGCTGGGGGTCCTAGAGCTGGGGTGGGGAAGTCAGCTGGTGATCTGCCTGTGGTCCTAGAGTCAGTGTGGGGAGGTCAGCTGATGGTCCTGAAGTCAGGGTTGGGAGGTCAGTTGGGGCTCACAGACTTGGGATGTGGAGGTCAGCTGGAAGTCTGCCCATGGTCCCAGAGTAGGAGTGGGAAGTTCAGCTGGTGGAACCGGTGGGAGGAGGGACAGGGGCCCTGGTAGCTGTGGCCAGAAGTGCCTGGGTTGTGGAAAAGCAGAAGGCAAAGGGGAAGCCTGGCTTTTTATCCCTGTCCACCAGGCCAGAGCCCAAGGTTCAAATGCCTCAGGCTCAGTCTCCATGATTTCTCCTGTTTAGAAGCTGGATTTTGTAGCATTTTATGTAATCCAAGATTGTCAGTGGCACCCATCACTCAGTGGGTAGGGTACCATCCATATACACCAAGGCTGGAAGGTTCGAACCCAGCAAGGGCCAGCTAAAATCAACAATGACAACTGCAACAGAAAAATTGCCAGGTGTTGTGGCAGGCACCTGTAGTCCCAGCTACTTGGGAGGCTGAGGCAAGAGAATCGCTTAAGCTCAAGAGGTTGAGGATACTGTGAGCTGTGATACCATGGCACTCTACCGAGGGCAACATAGTGAGACTCCGTCTAATTAATTAATTAAAAAATTAAAATGATTGTCAAGAGTTAGAAAGGACTCAGAGATCACTAGTACCACCCCCAGCCCCCAGAGGTAAAATGGAGCCCAGTAACAGATATTATCATACAGCCAGGTGGGAAGGAACAAAAACTAGAATAAAACAATCCCACCTTGGGGGAGGAGGTCCAAGACTGCAGACTAGAGACATCTCCTTGGCAGCCACTTGCAGTGAGACAGAGGAGAGAGGACTCCAACCATTTCTGGCTGGGGTGTCCTGCCCAGAAACATCACTCTGGAAACACAGTGAGATAGTAGGGACTGCAGAAGCCAAGAAGGAGGTCAGGAGCACTGGAAGATCATCACAGAAGGAGAGTGTCTGGGAGTGAGCAGAGGGTGACTTGGCCTCTGGTGGAGGACTAGAATTAGGGAAGGCCTGTCCTGCATTTTTTTTTTTTTTGGACTGGGGTGCTTCCCAGTGATACCTTGGAAAGACTTATGCAAGTGAACTTAAACAGTTGCAGGCAGGGAGATTAAATCACCAAGTGGGCTGTAACTCACATCAGCAGCACTATCAGCAGGCACTGCCAGTGTGGGATGGCTGCTGGGAGGACCAGCCAGCAGGATCCTAGTGCCTAGCTGGCTCTGGTATTTGCTGAGCTCAGGCAACCATCCTTGGGGTGAGTTGGGCAGCTCCCACTGCCATGGAAAAGCCACTTTGTGGCCAGGGAGCACCATTTGGGAGGTCAAGGCATGCCTCCTAAGAAGTCTGGCATGAGCTTCAAGCTACCAACTCTGCTGTAAATTTAATACTAGTGAAGTTACCAAGCTCTGTTTGAGGGTGAATAAGTCAGGAAGACAGGCCTGGGTCTCCTCAGCAATTATGTAGTGCTCTCCCCCTCCCCCCCCCTCTATCATAGGTGGGAGAAACACCATGTGGTACATCTCTGAACCAGGAGTGCCACCTGGCTTCCAAACAATGTATTGCACTATATATCTTGTTTTTCTTTCTTTACAGAGGTGCCCAGGCAAAATATTTATATATATGTTAACAATTTTTTTCTTTCATATTTTTTTTTGAAATTTTTATTTTTTTTATTTTTCTTTTTTCCATTTGTATTTTCTTTAATATCAAGGTTTCTGTCTTTGTTACCATTTTTCTTCCTCCTTTCCTTTCTTTTATATTTCTATCCTCTTTTCTTTCTTTTGGTAGATATTTATCTACTTCTCTTATCTTTCCCTCATAAATCTCTCAAATTACAATAAAGATATCCCTCCTTTTTTCCACCTGGTCTGTTTTGTTCTATTTTGTTGTGTGTTTTATTTCTGGGATGGAGCCTTGTCTGAGCCCAAAGCTGGGGTGGCATGGCATTGGCCTGGCTTGAAAAGAATTTGAACTCCTGGGTCAGGAAGTTCCTCTAGCTTTAGCCTTCCAAAGGACTATATTGATAGGTCCTCACTGTGACACACTGCTGATTTTCTTATATATTTTTGTGGAGGCAGAGTCTTACTTGTGTTCAGGATGCTAAGGAGCTCCTAACTTAAGGGGACAAACCTGCTGCAGCCCTCCAAAATTCTTTAATTGAAGGTGTGGGTTAATAAACCCTGCTGAACACCATTATTAATTTTATTTTTCTCTTTCTGTCCTTCTTTTCCTCTTTTTTTTCATTGTTTATCCTTTTTTTATTTTCTCCTGTCTAACTGTTTACTCTTCTTTTTTCCCCTGTACTAAAAGACCACTACAATACCCAAGCACAGAGACAAGGAATATTAAGGGGAAGAAATTAAGGGAAAGATAAGTCATAGGAAATATCAGGGGAATAAAATGAACAAGAAGTAAACACACATGAGGAGAAACAAAAACAAAAATTATGGCAACATAAAAAACTAAAACATATCAATAACCCCAAGATCTCCTGAGGCAGATACCACAAAGGATCCCACCTGAAAAGAAATTATGGCAAAAAGCCAATAGATTACAGCTTATCATAAAAAAAGTCATACATCCAGATCAAGTAGGTTTCATCCTAGGGACACAAGGCTGGTTTAATATACGCAAGTCCATAAACATTATCCACCATATTAACAGAAACAAAAATAAAGACCATATGATCCTCTCAATAGATGCAGAAAAAGCATTCAATAAAATCCAGCATTCTTTTCTAATTAGAACACTGAAGAGTTTAGGCATACATGGCACATTTCTTAAACTGATTGAAGCTATCTATGACAAACCCACAGCTAATATTTTACTGAATGGAGTAAAACTGAAAGCTTTTCCTCTTAGAACTGGAACCAGGCAAGGTTGTCTTCCATCACCATTACTATTCACCATAGTGCTGGAAGTTCTAGCCAATACAATTAGGCAAGACATGGAAATAAAGGGTATCCAAATGGGAGCAGAGGAGGTCAAACTCTCCCTCTTTGCTGATATGATCTTATACTTAGAGAACCCCAAATACTCAACCACGAGACTCCTAGAAGTCATAAAAAAAAATACAGTAATGTCTCAGGATATAAAATCACTGTCCACAAGTCCAGTAGTCTTTGTATAAAGCAATAACAGTCAAGATGAGAGGCTAATTAAGAACACGAGTCCCTTTACCATAGCTTCAAAGAAAATGAAATACCTAGGAATATACCTAACAAAAGAGGTGAAGGACCTCTAGAAAGAAAATTATGAAATCCTAAGAAAGGAAATAGCAGAGGATATTAACAAATGAAAGAATATATTATGTTCATGGCTGGGAAGAATCAACATTATTAAAATGTCTATACTTCCCAAGGCAATCTACTGATTCAACTTCATTCCTATTAAAATCCCAACATCGTACTTTCAAGACTTGGAAAAAATTATTCTGCCTTTTGTATGAAAGCAGAAAAAACCCCATATAGCTAAGGTAGTTCTTAGTAATAAAAACAAAGCCGGGGACATCAGCATACCAGATTTTAGACTGTACTACAAAGCTGTAGTGGTCAAAACAGCATGGTACTGGCACAAAAATAGAGCCATAGACACTTGGAATTGAATAGAAAACCAAGAAATGAAACTAACATTTTACAACCACCTAATCTTTGATAAACCAAATAAGAACATACCTTGGGGGAAAGACTCTCTATTCAATAAATGGTGTTGAGAGAACTGGATATCCACATGTAAAAGACTCAAACTGGGCCCACAGCTTTATCCACTCACAAAAATTGATTCAAGATGGATAAAGGACTTAAATTTAAGGATTGAAACAATAAAAATCCTCAAAGAAAGCATAGGAAAAGCACTGGAAGATATTGGCCTGGGGAAAGACTTTATAAAGAAGACTACCATGGCAATTGCAACAACAACAACAAAAAAAATAAACAAATGGGACTTAATTAAACTGAAAAGTTTCTGTACAGCTAAGGAGACTACAATTAAAGCAAATAGACAACCTATACAATGGGAAAGGATATCTGCATATTTTGAATCAGACAAAATCTTCATAACTAGGATCTATAGAAAACTCAAATTAATCCACATGAAAAAAGCCAGCAATCCCATATATCAATGGGCAAGAGACATGAATAGAACCTTCTCTAAAGAATACAGATGAATGGCTAAAAAACATATAAAAAAATTCTCATCATCCCTAATTATTAGAGAAATGCAAATCAAAACCACCCTGAGATACCATCTAACCCCAGTGAGAATGACCCACATCAAAAAATCTCAAAATTACAGATGCTGGCGTGGATGTGGAAAGAAGGAAACACTTTTACACTGCTGGTGGGACTACAAACTAATACAACCATTTTGGAAGGAAGTATGGAGAGCCCTCAATGCACTCAGGCTAGACCACCCATTTGATCTTGCAATCCCATTACTGGGCATCTACCCAAAAGGAAAGAGATCCTTTTATCATAAGGTCATTTGCACTAGACTGTTTGTTATAGCTCAATTTACAATTGCCAAAATGTGGAAACAGCCTAAATGCCCACCAACCCAGGAATGGATTAACAAACTGTGGTATATGTACACCATGGAATACTATTCAGCCACTAAAAAAGATGGAGACTTTAAAGCCTTTGTATTAACCTGGATGGAAGTGGAAGAAGACATTCTTCTTAGTAAAGCATCACAAGAATGGAGACATATGAATCCTATGTACTCAATTTTGATATGAGGACAATTAATGACAATTAATGACATGGTGGGGGGTGGGGGAGGGGAGATCAGAGAGAGAAAGAAGGAGGGAGGGGTGGGGGAAAGGAGGAGCAGAGAGGGAAGGAGGGAGGTAGGTGGGGTCTTGGTGTGTGCCACAGCTTTTGGGGGCAAGACATGATTGTAACAGGAACTTTACCTTACAAATGCAATCAGTGTAACCTGGTTTCTTGTA
>CAUYPK010042542.1:0-10115 GCA_963574355.1 Loris lydekkerianus | reverse complement strand
TTCCACCAATACCCCTCCCTCAACCCCCCTCCCCCCTCCCTCTTCTCCCTTTCCCCCTTTCCTCTATTCTTAGGTTGTAACTGGGTTATAGCTTTCATGTGAAAGCCCTAAATTAGTTTCATAGTAAGGCTGAGTACATTGGGTAATAGTTAAATGTACTAAAATGTAATTTAACTATTAATATATGAATATATATTTATATATGCATATATAAGTTGTATAAATTATATATATTTAATTATATATACTTATTATGTAAGTATATCAATATATATTATTTATGCTAAAATATTCTTATATGAGTATGTATAACATTTATATACTTATTTATATACTTATACACTCTTATATGTATGCATAAAAAGTATGGACCATAAATTTGATCATTATGCTTCCTGAAGCCTTCTTATGGAGTGCAAATTTTACATTTGGAAGCACTTTGGTATTATCTATTAAATTTGGAAATGCACTTGTACTGTAACCCAGTAGTCCCTGTGTGTATAAACAGTCAGAGCTCTTGCACAGAGGACCAGCAGATTTCTACAGCAATCTCCATTATGGCACTGCATGTAATAGAATCCCAATGGGTGTCCATCAGCACTGAAATGTGTAAATAACATTATGATGAAATGATACAATGAAATACTACATGTGAATAAAAATGAAAGATGGAGACATAAATGAATCTTGCAAACATAAATTTAAATAATAGAGGCTAAATACAGAGAATAGCAGGTAGAAAAAGCAGTGAAAAGTAGCCTATGGTATTTAAAGATACTTTTTTTGAACTTAAAATTATAAGTGGAAGTATGAACATTTCTATGAGATAGGATAGTGAGTGCATATTCAGGGAGGATTTGTGGTTTGGAAATGGCAATGCAAAGGGATTCAGATAGTGCTGACATTGTTCTGTATCTTGAACTGGTAAGTGGTTACACAGGTGGTCAATTCATAATTCTTTGTTTCACAGTCGTTATATTGTTCATGCTTTTTGAAGTCTTTGTTTTGTTTTTATGTTTCACCATAATGTCAATGGAAAAGAAGCCATACTCTGTAAAACAATTTAAAGAGCTTTTTTTCTGTACCAAATTTGAGGACCATGACCCAGAGCCACACCCAGAGAAACTTTCAGCAAATGGATTTATGAGAGTGGGGTTACAGTTTATTTTTATATGTTATGAGGAGATAGGAATTATAGGTAAAGTCAAAAGTTAATACATGGATAATATACCTTGATTTGGCCCCCAAAGGTGGGATATCTCAAAGCAAGTGTTTATAGGTTGTAGGGTGGGTTTAGAGATTCTTTAACTGAAAATTGGCTGAGTCTGTAAAAAGAATGCATGAGTTAAGGCAAGGGTTTTTTAATCAGAGACAAACCACAGGACATATGTTCAGACCCATGTGGTTTGTTGTGTATATTGAGAACCTGCAGGCTTGTTTGGCAGAGCCTTAGTCCTGTTAATGAGTCACAAGTCACAAAGGGTATCTCTAAGAAGTCAGGGGCATGATGAGACATGTCTGATCTCCTTTTCTTATAACCAGTAACTCAGTTTTAGAAATCCCTTTGGCCAAGATGGGATCCAGTCAGTCAGTCACTTGGAGGGGAAGACACAAGATTTTAATTTATAATAATAATGTTTTAAAAAGCAAGATATCAAATAGCTATTAATAAAATAATATGTAGTTATATATGCATAAAAGACCTTTGGAATGATAGTCAAAAAACTCAAAAAAATTTTTTGTGTAACAGAGAGGAGAGATTACCTATGTTTAGAATGGAGTTAGAAAAAAATTATCTCAAATTCTAAATGTTTCCTTAACTTTATGTTATTGTTATATTTATTTACAACTGCAACAAACTAACTAAAAAGAGACATTAGAAAAAGACATATTTTAATTATACTAAACCTGAAATCTGGAGTTGTACCCTAAGTGAATAGATTTTCAAAATACCCTAGGTTAGGTTGGGTATAGTGGCTCACGTCTGTAATCCTAGCACAGTCAGAGGCTGAAGGAAGGTGGATTGCCTGAGCTCAAGAGTTTTGAGACCAGACTGAGCAAGAGAGACCCCTGTCTCTACTAAAACTAGAATAAACATCTGTGTGTTATGGCACATGCTTATAATCCCAGCTACTTGAGAGGTTGAGGCAAGAGGATCTCTTGAGCCCAAGAGTTTGAGGTTGCTGTGAGCTGAGATACCACAGCACTCAACCCTGTAGTAACTGAATGAGACTCTTTCTCAAAATAAATAAATAAAATTAATTAATTAATAATAAAATAAAATAAAATACACTATGTTATTCTAATTTGAACACTTGGAAATCTGGAATTATTGACTTTTTTCTTTTTTTTATATATTCAATCTTTATTTTTAGCCTAAAATGAATATATTAGTAAGATTTAATAATAAGATGTGAATAAGATTACATGTGAATCAATATGAAAGATGGAGACATGAATGCATGTAAGATTAGAGAGTAAATAAACCTATAAAAAATAATATAAACAAGGGAGTATACTAAATTTTTATTAGGTTTGGGAGGTTTTTTCCTAGAATTTTCAAAAAATCTGGAAACAGCGTCAGTAATCTAGAAGCAGACAGTGCCTGTGAATATATATTAATAGTACAACTATATTTCTGGTGGAACAATCTATTAGGAGGCTAACAAAATGCTTTAGTTGATATGTAAAGTGATCATGTCACACATGATGCTTAAAGTTTTGAAAATCTTTGTGCTGGTACAAGTGGATATCAGTAAGACAAAAGTTTTAGAAAAAATAGGAAAAACCACTTTAACTTGTGAGATGTACAAACAGAGCATAAACTCTAAATCTTGATGGAATAGTAGCCTTATTGAATTTCTGCTTGTATTTTAAATTAGCATCACATAGCCAGTATCTGCTTTGTGACATTAAACTCATCTTCTCCAGGGGTTAATGCTTTCCCCTATAAATTATAGGTACTTGCATTTATTCAATTTTATTAAAGACTTTTGTATCAATATTTAGCATCATATCCCCGGTTGTTATCTTCATCAGGTCGGTTTGACTTTGCAGCTAATTGACACTTCTAACAGTTGACATACATAGAGTATATTGAAGGTAAGTCAGTTAATCTTGTATTTTCAAGATTTCCATAAAATTGTAAGTTTCATTATAAGTTTCCTTAACATATTTATGTATTGTTTAGACTTTCTCCAGTGGCCCAAAGCAAAAAAATCAGTTTTTATTCTGAAAGTACAGGAAATCTGGGGTGGAATAGAGGCTAAAATAGGACCAATCATGACCCTCCCAACAAATCTGTTCTTTATAAATATGATTCTGAATTTTTGATTTGTCAGTTTGGTTTTTGCTACTGTATGTGATACTGAGCCCTTCTGGATACCAAATATCCAGATGTAAACTTCTTTCTATTTATGAATTTACATGATTAATCCAACTCTCCCAGAAAGACATCCCAAAATTCTATTTGGTCATTGCCTCCAGCAAAAAGTACTTACAGGTAGTCACCTCCTTCACATCCATATGTGGTTCTTGGTCTGGCTACGGATGCTGGTCTTGGGACAAGTTCTCAATCCAATATTGTTCATGGACCCTGACCCTACTAGGAAATTTGTCCTTGTCCATTACCATTCATATTGTAGCTAAGCTGGACATTGGAGTCTCTCCCTTCCTTGGTTCTGGGCAGTTCAGGTAGCCTGTTTCCCGGAGGGCAGTTGACTTCTTCATCACAAGCCTCATAGACAAGCTTATAAAATACTTATCATTATGTTTTCATTCTTTCTAATCCTTTTGCCTGCAAGTCTGTTCTGAGAGCCATCCTCCATCCACATGCCCAGTTCCTTAGTGGATCTAATTCTCAATCCTGTTGCCTTCTAAATACTTCCTCAAACTATGCCTATGGTCTGCTTTGAGGTCACTTGAACTGATAATCCTAGGCTGGGCATTAACCCTAGTTACTTTCTTTTTGTCATGGTGGTGTCTTCAAGGAATTCATTCCCAGGTGTATATTGGGCATTGTTTGTGGTATGAATACATCAGAGCTTGTTCTTCTGTGTTACTGAATATTTTGTGGGCACCACATCTCTTTTAATGGATTTCGTTCTTCTTTCAATTGGATTAAATTTGTTTCTTTCACTTTCAATTAAGAACCATAAAGATAACAATCAGATTCCAAATGTCAGTTGAAATTTAATGAGAAATCACTAAGGGAAGTAAAAAGCAGTGATTACAGGGATTGACAAAGTTATTTAAAAATAGGTAAGGAATAAAGTTGTAAGGATTTTATAATTGTTTGTACATGTAGTCATATGACAAAATGGCTGAGGTTATTACCTAAATGTCAAATTGGACTCTAATTTGTGTGACACATGTATCAATCTTTGTTATCTCTTACAATTTCACAAGTACTCAGTAAGTATTTAATGACTGATAAAACATTTAGTCAATGAAGTAATTACTTTTTCTTGTCTCCAAATTTTAGAGATAAGTAAACTAAAATTAATGTGACAATTAAGGTAAATCTTACAGTAGGAATTAAATTCCCAATATCTGATGATAAAGGCTATTTTCTTGGTCTGATACAGGGAAGGTACCAGAGGAATACCAGAGGGTATCAAAGATTCCCAGAGGAATCTTTATGGATTACTACATGAAGAAAAAGGTCAATTACTTTTTGTTTTAAAATACAAGTTCTCTAATATTTCAGGTCAAAATAATAAATATGCTAATTTCACATATTTGGAAATGGCATGTCCTTCTCTTCTTCAATTCATTCCCTGTGATCACATTATTGAACTACAGTTTGTTGTGTTAAGAAAGATACTCATTCTTTATATTGTGAGAAAGAAATACTTCCTTTTTCATAATTCAACCTTTGCCAATTTAATACATAAAAATCTCTAAATGCACAGAGGGTGCTTAATAAAATCTTCTACATAAATATCATGTGTTATAAGATTTTTATTGTCTAATTGAAGGTCATGAAACAATTAAAGAATGAGTATAAAGTAAAAAAGAACAACTACAGGATGATAATTGGATAGGAAAAAAAATAGTGGATGGGAACAGAATGAACAGGGGGCTTGAGACCCTGTTGGGTGGAGATGATTTGAGTGATTCTCCCACTGAAAGGCCTTATCATCTAATTGTACAACTTTCAAAATATATGGCATACATTCTGATAAATAATGTACCAAATGTGAGGAGATTTGAATAATCTGACTTATTTTTATATTTCTCTTCCTAATGTTAAAAGTTTAAGGGGAAAGGAGTGGCCTGTGGGTGCAGACACAATGTCAATGGGGTTGAGTTTGTAGCTTTTCTGATCCAGAGGACCTATCCGGTAAAGGATTTCAAAAAGTTATTTCTTATACCCTTGATGTGCTTGGTATTCATTGGCAATCAACTTACCTCCACTTCCAGAGTTGTTGGCAAGAAAAAATTGTATTATTCTTGCCTTTGCAGGAATGTCAGTAAAGGGGATGTCCATAATATCACTTATTGATATTATAGGGTATAAGGCCTCTGTCTTTATATGTGGTAAACTAAATTCAGAGACATGGTATGACTTCTCCACAGTCATGGCACATCAGAGAAAATAGTAGAGCTAGATCTTTTGATTCTTTCTGTGAATTACTACCCGAAATGGGTGAAGGGTCTAAACTGAGCACCACTGCTTCTTTCAATTCTCCTTCAGATTTCAATATTCCCTATAATAGCAATGGAAAAATAGCAGTTACACTATCTTAGTCAATTCAAGCTGCTATAACAAAATATCTTAAATTTTGTTTCAATTTAAACAGTTCTGGAGGCTAGGAAGTCTAAGACCAATGTGTTTGAAGATTTCAGGTCTGTTGGGAGCCTGCCTTCTAGTTCATAGATGGTGCCTTCTCACTGTGTCTTCACCTGGTCAAAGGGGCAAACAAGCTCCCTAGGGCCTATTTTATAGATGCATTAATTTCACTCATGATAGCTTCACGCACATCATCTAATCATCTTCCAAAAGGCCCCAGCTCCTAACACCACCATATCATGATATGAACATATGAATTTGGGGTCATGCAAACATTCAGGACATGGAATGTTCCTATCATTACCTTGGTTTGCACCATGCCATTTCCTTCCTATTCACTCTTTTCATTCTTTTTAGGGTTGGCCTCATGGGTATGTGATCAGTGTAGCTGTACACGGTTCCACATTCAAAAGGGGGCCTCATCTTGGTTTAGTGCACTGCTGCTATTGTATTAAAATTTTAATAATTTCATTTCTGAGGTTACATGTCAGCAGAGGAGTGGGAGCATTAGTATAGAAATATGGTCTACCAGCAGTAATTGAATATGTTGGATCAGGCTGCAAGCACATGAGTAATGGCCTGGCCTTCCCAAGTGCGCACGCACACACACACGCATGTATACACATGCATGCACACACACATATACACCTTCGAATAGTTCATGGTATCACAGGATCCCCAGGGAGTGGCTGGGGTGGGACAGGGTTAGATTGGGTGGTGATGACAGCAGCAGCACAGGTAGCAGACTTAGCACAAGTGGCCACTCCTGGGAAGAGGAAGTGGCCTTCTTGGCAGCAGCACTGACTAGTGAAGGGAGGCAGATTTTCCCTTCTGTCCCAGAGCTCATCCTTGTTGTGTTCACAAAATATTAACTGACTAAATACAAAGGCAGGAAATGCCAAGAAGCATAAGTAGTGAACTCTGTCAATAGATCATTACAAAATAGAAGTGTACACATGGCAATTGCAATAAAGCACAAGAGATTTACTCAAATACATCAAGGAGCTGAGAATTTATGTCTTCAACACAATTCTGAAGTAAATATTCAAAGGCTAAGAATAAAATTAAAATTTAAAGATCATGTAAATATTTAAAATGTGAAAATTAAAAATTATTTGATGAAAAAGTATACTTTTTGTACGAATTAACTATAAAGAAAAAGTTTTTCTTCATTTACCTTGTAATTGAAGATGTGGTAACAAAATATACAAACCGGCAGGAAACATGAAACAACTTTTAAAGGGTTTTTGTGCATAACTTTCGTAAGTTACCAGAAATGTTAGAGGGATCATTAAAATTATGTTGTTTCAATTTATATGTAGACTTAAATTCAGATTTAATGTAATTGATATATATGAAGAAGATAATTTAGACTAAAATATCCCTTGAGAAGCATGTGATGTAGATGTACTAGCATTTTTATTTTAAAATAGTTTATCAAAAAATTATCACAATGTTTTTACCTCTTATAACCATTCATAACATGTCTAGTAAAATAGGAGGACAGCTTGTAGTCAAAATTAAAATTTATTAAATAGTGTCATCTACAGCATGCCATGCCATGCATGACTAGCAGCAATTATATTGATTAAAACTGAAATTGTAAAAACACACTTTTTAATAACCTAACAATAAAAGATTTAGAAAAAAGTGACCCCCAAAATCTTATGATCAATAAAAATGTCACATGATAAAATATTATTACACTTTAGGGAAAAATTATGCTACTAAAATTTTGTCTGTAAGCTTACTACATGTTATGAATAGTACATTAATTTTAAAGAAGAAATCTTTATAAGTGTATTTCCATAACTTCCAATGAACTTCTTACTGTTATTCGAACAAGGGGCCTCATAATTTTGTTTTGCACAGGATCTAGAAAATTATGTACGGTCTATAATCCTTTTCTTGCCCACCATGCTAAGATAATAAAAAGAACATCTGGGCTGGATGTGCTGGTTTATGCTTATAACCCTAGTGCTCTGGGAGGCTGATTAGGGTGGATTGCTTGAGCTCAGAAAGGAGTTTAAGAACAGCTTGAACAAAAGTGAAACCCCATCTCTATTCAAATTAGAAAACTAGCTGGGCATTGTGGCAGGTGCCTGTTGTCTCAACTGCTCAGGAGGCTGAGGCAAGAGGATCACTTGAGCCCCAAAGTTTGAGGTTGCTGTGAGTTATGACACCATGACACTTTACCCAGGGTGACTGAGTGAGACTCTGTCTCAAAAAGAGAAAAAAAAAAAAAAAGAGAGAGAGAGAGAAGAGAAGAAAAATGCACACTTGCTAAGATGGTGAACATCAAGAACTTTGCAGTAAAAGTTTATAAAAAGTCTCATTTCTTATCACGCAGTAGTG
Source organism: Loris lydekkerianus (assembly GCA_963574355.1). Lineage (NCBI taxonomy): Eukaryota > Metazoa > Chordata > Mammalia > Primates > Lorisidae > Loris > Loris lydekkerianus. Next base: position 1,966 of record CAUYPK010042542.1, on the reverse strand, counting down.
TCAGAGGTACTACAAGAGCAGCTCTAGCAAGATTTTTCTCAGGCAGGAGACTGAAAGGTCTTGGCAGACAAGAGCAGATCCTGGGTCTGTGTCGAGAGTAGGAATAGCAGAGGGGAAGCAGCTCCTCTTGGGAGCTCAGGAAGATGATCAGGCTCAGGAGATCATCATTTTCATGATGGCAGCCTTGGACAGGCTCTTTGGAGCAGAGACAGTGGCTACCAAAATGTTCTGCCCCTTGAAAGAAACTAGGTATCACTGGAAATACAGTTTTACTTTGAAAATTATTTATTAGAAGCCAAGTGAAGGCAGTCAAGGCAGGACAAGTTCTTGTTCTTTCCAAAGCACAGAACAAGGACTTAAGACCTTTTAAATCATTTGTCTCAACACTAATATTTAAATCATTAAAAGAAAGATATTTGAAGAGCCTTGCCTGATGAATCTTTGGTGTGAGCAGTTTGGGGATTGGGTGTTAGAAGTCATAGATATGAGGAAAAATTCCTGGTATTGTTCCCAGTGAACAAAGAGCTCTCAAGCTAACTTCTTTAGTTAGAAGAGTTTCTGTGAAATATACTCGGGGTTTGTATAAGATTTCTTTAAAAAAATAGGTTATTAATTACTGCTTAAGAAGTAAAAAAAAAAAATAATCTCACTTTCATATCCTTTTTTATGGTTTGACATTTAAAATTTACTCTCTTATCTGTTTTGAAGTATATCCGACATTATTATTGACTATGGTCACCCTCCCATGTATTAGTCTCAAAACCTAATTTTTATATATGTCTGACATTTTGTATCCTTTGATCAATAACTCCCCATTAGTCTCAAAACCTAATTTTTATATATGTCTGACATTTTGTATTCTTTGATCAATAACTCCCCATTCCCTCACCACACTCCTGGCCTCTTATAATCATCATTCTATAAGTTGAGCTTTCAAATATTCTACATATAAGTGATATCACCCAGAATTTATCTCCTGTAAGGGCTTACTGCACTTAACACAATAACCTGCAGATTCATCCATGATGCCAAAAATATGGGATTTCCTCCATTTTTAGAACTGAATAGTATTCCATTGTGTATGTGTTTATATACTGTATATTCACAATATTTCTTATTCAACTGTTTGTTGATAGAAATTTGTGTTTTCATATCTTGGCTATTGTGAATAATGCAGCAGTTAACTTGGGAATGCAGATCTTCCACAGGCATATTGATTTCAGATTCTTTGGACATATGCCCAAAGTGGGATTACTGGGTCATATTGTAGTTCTATTCTTAGGTTTTTTTTTATTATTAAATCATAGCTGTCTACATTAATGTGATCATGGGGCACCATATATTAGTTTCATAGACCGTTTGACACACTTTCATTACACTGGTCTACATAGCCTTCCTGGCATTTTCCTAGTTATTGTGCCAAGACGTTTACATTCCACATTTACCAAGTTTCACATACACCCTTGTAAGATGCACTGCAGGTGTAATCCCACCAATCCCCCTCTGTCTGCCCACTTCCCCCCTCCTTCCCCTCCCTTTTCCCCTTCCCCCTATTTTTAGGTTGTAACTGGGTTATAGGTTTCATGTAAAAGCCATAAATTAGTTTCAAGGTAGGGCTGAGTACATTGGATACTTTTTCTTTCATTCTAAAAATAGATCTGCCATTCAATCCTATAATTTTTCTACTAGGCATATACCCAGAAGACCAAAAATCACATCACAACAAAGATATTTGTACCAGAATGTTTATTGCAGCCCTATTCATAATTGCTAAGTCATGGAAAAAGCCCAAGTGCCCATCGATCCACGAATGGACTAATAAATTGTGGTATATGTACACCATGGAATATTATGCAGCCTTAAAGAAAGATGGAGACTTTACCTCTTTCATGTTTACATGGATGAAGCTGGAACATATTCTTCTCAGTAAAGTATCACAAGAATCTATTCTTAGTTTTTTAAGAAA
>CAUYPK010042534.1:0-14252 GCA_963574355.1 Loris lydekkerianus | reverse complement strand
GTGCATCTTACAAGGGTACATGTGAAACTTACTTAATGTAGTATATAAATGTCTTAACACAATAACTAAGAAAATGCCATGAAGGCTATGTTAACCAGTTTGATGAAAATATTTCAAATTGTATATAAAACCAGCACATTGGACCCCATGATTGCATTAATGTACACAGCTAGATTTAATTTTAAAAAATCTTCATTAGATTCATTCCTGGGTAGTTGATGAGTTTTTTTTTTATGCTAGTATAAATACTGAAATTTCTAAAATTTCATTTTCTAATTGTTGCTGGTATATAGAAATATAATTTATTTTTTCTATATTGATCTTTTATCCCGTAACCTTGCTGAATTCACGTATTAATTCTAATAGCATTCCTATAGATGCTTTTAGACTCACTACATACATAATTATGTTACCTGCAGTTAACAGTGTACCTATTATGTTCCAACCATCTCTTTTCTTATCTTATTCCACAGCCTAAGAACTCTAGTATAATCTTGAATATAAGAGGTGATAGCAGATATCTTTGTTTTGTTAATAATCCTAGGAAAATTTCTCAATATTTCACTAGTAAGTATGATGTTTGATACAGGTTTTCTATAGATATCCTTTATTTTTTTGTGTGTGGTACTTATCAATTTATTGCAAAAGACAGAGGGAGAAAGCACTAAGCTTCAGTTGACAGAAAGATCAAAGTCAAAAATAAAAAGTTCAAAGGCATTTGACAGCAGCAAAGGTGGTTATTAAACTTTGGAAGCAGTCAGGCATACAATTTATTTACAATATGAAAGTAAATAATTCAGGGGTGCGCCCATATACCAAGGATGGTGGGTTTGACCCCAGCCCCAGGCAAACTGCAACAACAACAAAAAAATAGCCAGGCGTTCTGGTGGGTTCCTGTAGTCCCAGCTACTTGGGAGGCTGAGGCAAGAGAATCGCGTAAGCCCAAGAGCTGGAGGTTGCTGTGATGCCATGGCACTCTACCGAGGGTGACAAAGTGAGACTCTGTCTCATGAAAAAAAAAGAAAAGAAAGAAAGAAATTAAATAATTCAAACTTAAAGCTTCTGGAACTTTAAATTATTTTGAGCCTTGAGAGGATATAACTATGTATGGCTTGAATCATACAGCACGCCGCTGCAACTTCTGCTATCTCTGTAAATAACAGAATGACAGCAGAGATAAGACCCCTTCCAATCCATACTCCTCCTCACAGAATGTTAAAGCAATCTTCCTTGAATGTAGCAAGCTGTGGTCGATCAAATCGCTGTAATGTGTGGACGGCCTTGTATAGAAAATATCCAACCCTGTTAAACTTCTGTTTCCGCCTATACGCGTGAAACCTTAACTTCCTATTCCTGTGGAGTCTGTCTTTCCCAGGTGATCATCCTGGATGGTCATCCACAACCTGTGTACTTGAATAAACTTGATACTTAATCATATTTTATGACTCTCATCACTTAAGGTCAACAACAATAATTAGTCCAGTGTTTCTCACAGAGGTCCTCTGTTCTTCACCTATCCCCAAACCTGAGGTCTTATTTACAAAACAAGGTCACTTAGTCAAGCTCTCTGAGGGTGTGTCCTTGGGATCTTCATTATTCATAAAATCCCCATGTATGTCTTGTGTACCCTAAAATTTGTGGACCCTGAATAGTAATACCTAAATGCGATCAGAAGACAGTTATGTGCTACCTCACTCCTTTCTACTTCTACGGGCTTGGTTCTCCCTGGAACATTGTTGCAGAGAAAGTGTATACAAGAGCTTTAGGCTGGTGTTCTCCAGCAGTGAAATGAGGTCCTCAGGAGGCAGGAGGCAAAGACAAATAGAACCATGGAGAGTTTCAGCAGAAATAGGATGTCAGAGGCTATCATGTTCAAAAATTGCTTAGACTCCTGTGATGAGGACCCCTTCCCAACACACACACACTGAGCTCCAGAGCTTGATCAAGTGTCTCCAGAGTGGATAGAAACAGCTCTTTGGAACAAGTATCATCATATCATCTCAGTCTTTTTGGCTTCATGTATCCTCATCAGCTGCCCTCTGCTCCTTAATATGGTTCTGAGAGCGCCCATGCAACAGGGGAGCATGGCGACAAAGCAGCGTGTGGAGATAATGGGACTCTTTCCAAGCATAAATGAATAAACTGAAACCAAGAGCATCAGTTAAGTGATCCAGAGTGGGCTCTGGATGGTTCCTGACAGTGTGTAGGTGGACATCACCATCCCAGTGGTACAGAATCTGCCCTGGGTACCATGACACTTGGCGATCCTCTCCTAAACAGCATGGATTCTGGTCTTGGTGCTTCCTATGCCTTCTACTGTGGTGATGGCAGCACCATACTGAGAACAGATGGGGATCAGACACCATTGGCCGGGTAACGTCTTATCTTCTTGTTAGTGGGGCTGTATCGTGATACCATCACCGTACAGCCTACCCCCTCCACAGCTGTACTTAGTTCCTGTGAGTCGAAGCTTCTTCCTCAGGTACCGCGACAGCGTTATTTCAGGATCAACATTTCTTTCTGTCACCTTGCAGCCGTTCATGTAGAAGAGCAGCGTGGGCCCCAGCTCCATGCTGGTGGGTCCGGGTCCAAGACCCGGCCAGGCAGCACTGGATATCCTTTACTTAATTAAGAAAATTCTTATCTGATTCCAGTTTTCTAGGGCTTTTATTTTGTTTGTTTTTTGAGATGGAGTCTCACTCTGTTGCCCAGGCTAGAGTGCCATGGCATCAGCCTAGCTCACAGCAACCTCAAACTCCTGGGCTCATGTGATCCTCCTGCCTCAGCCTCCTGAGTAGTCGGGACTACAGGCACCCACCACAAGTCTTAGCTAATTTTTTCTGTTTTTAGTAGAGACAGGGTCGTGCTCTTGCTCAGGCTGGTCTCCAACTCCTGAGCTCAAAGGGATCTTCCAGCCTTTGCCTCCAAGAGAGCTAAGACTACAGTTGAGCCACCACACCCAGCCTCCTAGGGATTTTTTTTTTTTTTTCCAGTTTCTGGCCTGGGCTGGGTTTGAACCTGCCACCTCCAGCATATAGGGCCAGCGCTCTTCTCCTTTGAGCTACAGGCGCCCTACTCCTTTGAGCCACAGGTGCAGCCCCTGGCTTTTTTATTTTTAATGTAGGTTTGCTCTCATCAGATACTTCTGCATCTTTTGAGAGGATGGTGTGATTTTTCTCCTTTAATCTATTAATGTGGTAAATGACAATGATTGGTTCTCAATTATTGATCAACCTGTATTGCAAATTATATTGAAATTTTTTGCCACATATTATCTTTTTTATATATACCAGGATTTGGTTTGCTGAGATTTTTTTTCACCTGTTGTAAGAGGGCATTTTCCTTTCTTATGTGTACTTTCTGTGTTTTGATATTAAGACTCATAAAACAAATTGGGAAGTGTTCCCTCTTTTTCTATTCTCTGAAAGAGTTTGGGTGATACTGGCACTATTTCTTTCTAAAATGTTTGGTATGATTTGCCAGTGAAGCCATCTGGGCCAGGAATTTTCTTTGGGAGGTTTTTTAATTATAGATAAAATTTATTTCTTCAGCAAATTTAGGGCTATTCACATTTCTCTTTCTTCTTGTGTCAATTTTATAAGATGTGTTTTCCTAGGATATTTCCATTTCATCTAAATTTTCAAATGTATTGGCATAAAGTAGTCCACAGTGTCCTTTTTATTATTTTAAATATCTATAGAACTTGAGGTGGTGCCCCCTTTTCATATTTTATATATTTTTATTATAAAATATAACAAATTTGTTTTATATTTGTTATTTGAGCTTTCTCTATTTCTTTTGATCAATCTTAACAGAAACTTACCCATTTTATTAGTCTTTTAAAAAACCAACCTTTGGCTTTGTTGATCCTATCATATATTTTTATAGTTTATTGACTTCTGCTATTTGTATTTCTTTCATCCTCCTTTTTGGGGTTTAATTTTCTGTTCTTCTCACTTCTTGAGATGGATGGGTAGGTCATTACATTTCATCCTTCTTTTTCTAATATATGCACTTTAAGTCTTTCCAAAAAGCTTTAGTACCATCCCATAAGTTTATATAAATTGTGTCCAAATATTTCAACTCAAAAAATATTTTAATTTTCATTGTTATTTCTTCTTTGACTTGGGTTATTTAAAATTACGCAATAGGCTGGGTGCTATGGCTCATACCTGTAATCCTGGCACTCTGGAAAGCTAAGGGTGTTGATTTGCTTGAGATTAGGAGTTCAAGACCATCCTGAGCAAGAGTGAGACCCTGTATCTACTAAAATTAAAAAAACTAGCTGGGCATTGTGGTGGGCACCTGTAGTCCCAGCTACTCAGGAGGCTAAGATAAGAGTATCCCTTGAGTCCAAGAGACTGTGGTTGTTGTGAACTATTATGGCAACACAGCACTCTACTCGGGGCAACAGAGTGAGACTTTGTCTCAAAAGAATGAAAAAGAAAATAAAATAGGGCAATTAAAATATTGTTTAATTTCCAAACATTTGAGAATGTCCTAATTTTCTTTTTGTTACTGATTTCTTGTTTAATTCCACTGTCGTCAGAGAATATACCACACCTATCTTAATTCTTTGAAAGCTATTGAATTTACTCAGTGACCTAGCATATGATCAATTTTTGTCAATATTCCATGCATATTTGATAATGTATATTCTATCAATGTTTAGCATTGTGTTCTAAATATACCAATAAGATTATGACTCTTGTGTTACATGAGGTGTCTATATTTTACTAAACTTTTTGTTTATTTTTTCTATGAGTTCCTAAGAGAATGGTATTGAAATTTCCCAGCATAATTGTGAATTTTTCTATATTCCTTTTAGTTCTATCATTTTTTTGCTTTATATATTTTAAGGCAATGTTATTAGCATTTACAAATTAAGAATTTTATTTTTTTCTGTTGAGTTGACCCTTTTATTTTCATGCAATGTCTCTTTTTATCTACAGAAGCATTTTTTTTTTTTAGACAGAGTCTCACTTATTAACCCTCAGTAGAGTGCTGTGGTGTCACAACTCATAGCAACCTCCAAATCCTTGGGCTTAGGCGAGTAGGCCTAAGCCTCCCGAGTAGCTGGAGCTCCTCAGCCTCCCAAGTAGCTGGGATTACAGGTGCCTGCCACAACTCCTGGCTATTTTTTTGGTTGTTGCAGTTTGGCCGGGACTGGGTTTGAACCCACCACCCTCATTATATGAGGCCGACGCCTTACCTACTGAGCCACAAGTGCCGCCCTCAGCAGCATTTTTCAAATGTGCATGATGGACATTCTGCACAGGTAATTATTTGTTGGGTTGGAGATACTATCTTTTGCACTGTAAGATGTATCCTTATCCTCAACCCACTAAATGGTAATAGCATCTTTACCCCCCCTAGTCATGACAATCAAAAATATCTCTAGACATTGCCAAATATCCACTGGAGAGCAAAATTGTACCTGGTTGAGGACCACTGATTTATAGTTATGTTTTGTACCTTAATGTCTATTTTGTCTGTATTAGTAGAGCCACTTTCTATGTTTGAAAAGTTTTTATCACTTTACTTTCACTTTTCAGTATCCTTACTCAAGATATGTCTCTTGTAAACTGTATATAATTATCTTTTTAAACAGTCTCATAATCTTTTACTTATAATGGGAGTATATGTTCCTTTTACCTTTAATATGGTTATTAATATATATTTGGGTATAACTCTGCCATGATTATTTATTTCATATTTAATTATTCTATGTTCTCTTTTCTTTCCTTTCTTGCCATTTTGGCATATTATTACTTTGTTATCCCTCTATTAATTAAGCATTCTTTCATTATTCTTTTACTAATTATCCTAGAGATAACAACATATATCTTTAACTTATTAAAATAAGTTAAAACTTATTAACTTATAAACATTTAAAATGTTAGCACTTTTGCCACTTTCTGTATATTTTATTGGGCTATTACTTTTTATTTTATGCTATTTGTCCTTCTTCAAATAATGCAGAAGGAACAAATATAGTACCCAAGTACAAGCTATAAGAGAATGAAAAGGAAATATAGAAAAGGAAAAATGTCATCTTCTTTCAGAGAAGTCTGTACAGATGAAATAGCTAATCATTCACAGCATGGTAGGTACACTGACATTTTTAATAAAACAAAAACTGTTCCCCCTAGTTTTTTCATGTCTTGGCATAAAGTCCCCTACTGTAGCATATCTTAAAACATAGGCCTTTTGGGGTGGATTTTAAGTACCTAGATAATATGAGGGGCTCAACAGAACTTACTCTTCCATTGTACTTGGGGTTAATGTATCAGCCACACAAGAAGACACAGCTCCTCAGTCCTCACAGGCCAGGCACTATTCCATGTGCCAGGGATGTATCAATAATCATGTCAAGCAAAATCCTTGTCTTTATGGAACTTACTTTCCATCGATGGTCTTTCTGGAGGAAAAAAGTAAACTTGGAGACATGCCATTTTCTATCTTCTAACATAAAATGTCTTCCTCTTCTCCAAGTATTTTTCTGGGTTGAGTTGCTTTAGTTTGAGTTCTTCCAGAAGCCAACCCTCCCCCATACTGCTGCTTCTGCCTGGCCAGTCCCTCTATAATCCTTTCTTACTCCCGCTGGATTTCCAGGGAAATATTAGCAATGAAAACAAAGTGTTTACCACAAATAAACATGTGAGAGACATTCTTCTCACGGACACTCTACTTATCAGCAGACCTGCAGCTGAATCAGTTCACAGACTTCTCTGGTAATTACAGTAGCGTGGGTTGGTCAATCCTCAGGGTCTGGCCCTATTCTTTCTATGGCCAATGGCCTAGTAACACAGTATTAATTTTAAAACTCCACCACTCCAGCTTAGGTCTCCTTTAGGTTCTCAGATTATAGAGGTGGAGAATGGGCACCAGCTACTTTTCTATTTCTCCTCTTTATTCTTCATCAAATGCTACCTGCTCATGGGAACTGATTCTGTGAATCTCTAACTTCACATTCAGTGACAGCACTGCAAAGGATACAGATGAAGAGCGGCAGAGAGCAAGGTGTGTGGGAAGGAGTGTACCATGCCCTCTAGGAACATCACTCCAGAAACTCCATTGCTTTCTGAATTACTTGGGGACTTTACACCCTTTTAATCACATTAATCTCAATCTTATTTGTGAACTTTAAATTCTCCATATATACAACTCAAGTAAGGGACCAGTACTTAATTTTATAGTCTATTTTTATTTAGACTTACTCAAATATTTATGCTTTCCAAAGTTCTTCATTTCCTTCTGTATCTTGCTGTTTACATCTGGGACCATTTTCTTTCTACCTCACCAGCTCCCTTTCTTTTAGTATAGGTCTGCTGCTACTGAATTCTCTAGGTTTCTATTTATCTTAAAATTGTCTTTAATTCTCTTTTATTTGAAATATACCTGTAGTTTGCTTGGTTTAGAATTTGGGATTGCTAATTATTTTCTTTCTGTCGATAAATCAGCTATTACTTTTTGCTGCATCTTTGAAATTATTGTTTTGCCCTTCTCTTCTTTTCATATATTATCTTTGTGAGTTTCACAATTTCACTGTTATGTTCTTGGGAGTAGTTTCTTTGTATTTATCATGACTGAGGTTCAAAATATTTTTAATTCATGACTTGATGTATGTCTCAGTTAATCTGGGCTGCTATTAAAAAAAATACAATCAATTGGGTAGGCTTAAATGACATATATTTATTTTTCACAGTTCAGGAGGCTGGAAAGTCCAAGCTCAATGCACCAGCAGATGCAGTGTCTGGTGAGGGCTCTCTTCCCAGTTTGTAGATGAAGATCATCTCACTGTATCCTCATTTGGAAAAAGAGAGAGAAACAGAGAAAAAAAAAGTTCTTTGGTAAATCTTTTTTTTTTTTTAATTGAGAAAGAGTCTCACTCTGTGGCCCTTGGTAGAGTGCTGGAGCATCATAGCTCACAGTAACCTGCAACTCTTGGGCTCAAGCAATTCTCTTGCGTCAGCCTCCCAAGTAGCTGGGACTACCGGTGCCCGCCACAACGCCTGGCTTTTTTTTTTTTTTTTTAGAGATGAGCTCTGGCTCAGGCTGGTCTTGAACTCCTGAGCTCAGGGCAATACACCTGCCTCAGCCTCCCAGAGAGCTGGGATTACAGGCATGAGCTACCATGCCCAGCCTTTAAGTCTTCTTATAAAGGCATTTATCCCATCACAAGGATCCCACCCTCATGCTGTAATTACTTCCCAAAGCCTCCATCTCTAAATACCATTATACCAAGGATTCCAGTTTCAACATATGAATCTGGCTTGTGAGAGACGTAAACATTCAACCCTCAGCAATATCTTCCATCAGTTTTAGAAAATTTGTGGCCATCATTGCTCAAATACTGCTTCTCCTTTATTCTTTCTCTCATCATCATCATCATTTGGGACTCCACATTAGAATTTTTCACCATGTCTCATTGAAAGAAAAGGAATATCTTACCAAATGCTAAGTAATGGAAAGCTGGTGTGAATACACTATGTTCTTTTGTTTCTTCTTCCCTTCTTCCTCTCTGGGCTTCAGTCTCAGTTTCCTTCTGATCTATTATCTAGGTCGCTAGCTTTCCTCGACTGTATCTAATCTGCTATTAAACCATGCTTCTGTTACCTGTTGCTGTATAATAACCCAGCCCAAACTTTTGTGGCTTCAAATAACTGCCACTACAGTATTTACTTACTCATAATTCCGTGATTTGGTTAAGGCTCAGCAGGCATAGCTTGTCTCTCTGCCACATGGTGTTGGCAAGGATAGCCTAACTGGAGTTGGAGGATCAGAGATGGCTTCACTCACATGTCCTGGCACCTCAACCAGGGGGGGCTGGAAGAGTTGGGAACTACTTAGGCCTCTTTCTTTTTTCTCTCTCTCTCCCCCCCCTCCTTCTATCTATCTATCGCTATCTCTCTGTATCTTTATTTCTACCTCTATCTCGTCTTTCATTCTCCAAGCCATCTTTCCCCATGTGCCCCACTTTCCCCCCATACTAGTAGGGTAATTCTAATTCTTTATATGGTGAGTCACCTCCAAAAGGGTGAAAACAAAAACTCCTAGGCTTCTTCATGCCTAGGCCTAGAACTAGCAAAGCACAATTTCTCCCACATCCTATAGATAGTCAGATATTCTAGCCTCCCAGGAATTCTGTAGCACTACTTCATTTGACACGAATTTGATTCCTTCACCATTCTCCTGTTCTCCATGGATCCTAGACCTAGAACAATAACTGATGCATATCACGCCAGTAATCCTAGTACACTGGGAGGCCAAGGCAGGTTTATTACTTGAACATCGGAGTTCGAGACCAGTCTGAGCAAAAGTGAGACCCTGTCTCTACTAAAAATAGAAAAAAACTAAGGCAAGATGATCACTTGAGCCCAAGAGTTGGAGGTTGCTGTGAGCTATGACGCCAGGGCACTCTGCCCAGGGTGGCAGCTTGAGACTTTGTCTCGGGGGGGGGAGGGGGAGGGGAAAGAAACCTGATGCATAGCAGTAGTCAACAAGTATTTATTCAATAAATGAACAAATGAATACTACCCACTGAGCTAATGTTAACCTTCAACAGCATATACACTAGTGTTGGAGGAATACTAGCAAAAATGACAGGCAAATCTGCAAGTTCTTCAAGTTTTTAATATCATCTGTATCTTGACCCTTCCCTTCCCAAATAACTAGTAACTCAGTAAAATTAACCAGTTTGTTCTTCAGTCTGCAACAGGACAATGAAATGGTAAGAATGAGAACAATCTCAATGGAAACAGACTTTGGGTTAAAAATTTCAGGAGAATTCCTAGGACCTAAAACAATCTCCCCAAATAAGATCTCCAGTAGTTCAGGCAGCATCTTCCAAGTCTATTAACATTTTCTGAGTTTACTATTGGGGTGCTCTCTGCTTCTCTACTTGGTGGCCTAAGTATAGTTGCTACCATTACCTATCCTCACTCTGGCAATGCTGACTAACCCCAGCCTTTGACCCCTACCTCTTATCCTGGCCCATGTTGACTTACTGGTGACTTTTGCCAACACAGAACTGCCTATGAATGAAGTAGGATTTCTCTCTCTCACCACATATTACAGCTACTTATTTATTTTACTCTCAAGAGGATATGAATGTCTTATACCCCTTTCTCTTTTTTTATTTTTTATTTTTTTAGAGACAGAGTCTCACTTTGTTGCCCTCGGTAGAGTGCTGTGGTGTCACAGCTCACAGCACCCTCCAGCTCTTGGGCTTAGGCAATTCTCTTGTCTCAACCTCCTGAGTAGCTGGGACTACAGGTGCCTGCTACAATGCTCAGCTATTTTTTGTTGCAGTTTGGTTGGGGCTGGGTTTAAACCCACCACTCTCGGTATATGAGGCCCGTGCCCTACTCACTGAGCCAGCCCCTAGCCCTTTCTGTTTCAAGGAATGTGATACTGTTTCCCCTGAGATTGTCTGATGCAAGGTCCAGGGAGCTACCTTCTGACACGCTGATTGTGTGTGCATGTGTGCTTGTGTGTGGGAGAGATTAACATCAACTGTTCCTTTTCACACTATGTTGGCAACAACAAAGAAAACAATATCAACTGGCATTTAATGAGCATTCCCTATGTGCTAGGTGCTTTTCTAAGTGCTTTATGTGTAGCCTACATAATTTGGAGCAGAGGAAAAGATTTTAGGCAATTGAAGCATCATAGGTGAATGTAGGGGCAAGATTTAAAGGAAGTTGTATTAGAGTTGTATTAGAAAGCTGAGTCAAGATATGAAAGGGGAAGATGAAAACATGGTTAGGTCAACAAAATGTGTGATGCATATGAGTGAGAAGATGATAGAAAAATAGATCAAGGAGCTAGAGGCAAGGAGAAGGATTAGCCTACAGACATTCGAGGATGCTAAAATCAAAAGTGATCAGAAAAAAACTGGTATTATCACCATTTGTGATTGTATTTCCTTCCAAGTCTCAGAAATAAAATTAATGTATTCTACTTTGATATAGTAAATAGACCAGCTCCAGAGGCCACATTGGCTAAAATGGTCTTAGTGATATCTCTGAAGGGTTGTAGATTATCTGTTAAATATTTGAACAGAGCATCGCTCTGGAATAGCCACAGCTCAGTCCTTTGCATAAAGAGGAGGAACCAGTCTGAAAGCTATCTGCAGTACAAGCCACAGGGCAACGCTACATCCCCCATAGCAATGTGTTGACAAGGTGGTCTGTGTCCAGCCTGGCTGCAAACAAGGATGGACTCTTAGCCAAGCACATTAGGAGATTCCTGATGACCAGCCAGAGAGAGCTCATGTGAATGTATTATTAAGCCTGGCTTGGAGGGGCGTGAGAGTCAGGCAAGGGAGGTGTGCTGAACAATTAGACCAGGCTCAACTGAAAACCTGAAACCTACACAGGGGGAAATTTCCACCCTCTCAAAATAACCAAACTCCATCAATTATCTCGTCTTTGATCTCCATCTTCAACCTATGGGCTGCTTCTCATTACAAACTTAATTTTTCCTACTTTTAAAAACCACTGAAATGATCACAACAGAACTCTCCCTTTATGCCTTCTTGCTACTCCTCTACTGCTGGGAATATGTTGTCTGCATTTCCTGCCTTCACTTTTTCACCTCTCACCTCTTAAGCTTCTGATGTCTTCCCATTACCATTGAGTGAAACAGTTCCCAACAACATCACCAGTGACTTTTCAATCTCTAGATTCAAAGGATCCATCTCCTTTTGTAACTTACTTGGCCTTCCTGTGGCAGTTATCTGGACATCTTTCTTCTGGAAATTCTTTGACTCCTTGACTCCTATGTTACTACACTATTTTTCTGGCTGACTCTTAGATGTTAGTATTACCTAACTCCAAAAGTGGGCACTGCTTTTCTTATTTCTACAGTCCCCTGGGCATCCCAGCAGTGGTTTCAATGTCCACTTGTATACTAGATCACTCAAATCTCTACATTATGTCTTGACTACCCAGTTGCTCACTAAACATTTCTCTGGATGCCGCATGGTAATCTCAATACATCCCAAACCACTCATGACCTTATCTCTAAACCTGCTCATTCTTCATGGATTCCCTCACCTTGGTATCAAAACTAATCATTCCTTTGCTTAAGCCAGAAACCAGGGAATCATTTTTGACTCCTCCTCCTTTCTACCCACCTGCCATGCAATGAGTCCACAAGCTCCATCTCAAAATCCTTGTCTTCTCTCTGCTGGTGAGAGCCTCTCATCCTCAAATCTACCTCCTCATTGGTCAGCAGAGTAATCTATCTAAACCCAAACCATGATCACATCCCTCCCCTGTTTAACGTCCTCCCATGGTACCCTTCCAATTAACCACTTTTTCCCTGTCATTTCTCTCCTCTCCCCTATATCTACCTTGTGCCCTCAGAAAGTTTGGACCACACAGGTCTGCAGTTGGATCACAGGGTTTGGGGTTTGACATAAGAGGACTCATCTACAGGTCCATGAGCAGTGTGTGACATAAAGACATTTACCCACGGCAGATTCTAGAAGTGATAGACATTAGCATATTATTACAACTAAGGCAAAAACACCTAGATTAGTCTTCCAGGGTGAGAAAAGATGAAAAAGTGAACCTGTAGGACAAATAAAGGTAAGTCATGAGATGCAGTAGTAAAGAAATACATTAGTAAAATAAAACCAAGCATTATTAATAAAGTAAACAGTGCACAGGAAGTCAAGAGGCTTTTAACTCCCATTTTTGGAAGCTCAGCGACAGGGTATAAGAGCAGCAGTTAAAACAAATGCCCACCCATCTACAGAGTAAGCCAGCAAGGCACATGCTGGGGGAAACTGTAGCTTCCATGAAAGGCAGAGAGGGCAGAGAATCCCAGAAGAGGGTCCAGACATGTAAGAACTGTCCTTGTAATAAGGTGAAGGCCACAGAAAGTCACTAAGGGGTAGTGACTGCTGACCCCTGGAAGCAGGTGGGCTTCAGGATGATGAAAGAAGCAGTATTCATTGATTGGGCAGACCCAAAATGACTCCTTGAATTATTTTAATCTCCCAAAGGAGGGTGTTAGGAATATTCTCACCCCCAAAATGTCTTTGAACGCAGCCAGTTAAGGAGTTCTGAGTAAAATAGTGGTAAGCGCACATCTTGTTCTAGTAAGCGCACATCTTGTTCTAGACCTAATGAACTGTGTACGTACATAAATCACCAGAACCCATTACAATTTCAAAAACGTTGCCCAAAAGGTTGCCAAGATTGGAAACAAGCGACCTGCTAGAGTAAATCCTTTCCACAAACACTACAGGCCCGTGAAACCCACACAGAAGGCAGCAGAATGGCTTATGGACTGGTGTGGGTCCATATTCGAATCTCGACCGTGCCCGCCCTTCAGCAAATGAGAAAACCTCCCACGACTCCGGTAAACAGCTCGCCCTACGTGGGTCACTGTGCCTTGTTGAAGAACAGACCTGGGACAAGAACCCAACAGCCACGGACTCCGAGCGGTCCTCTTTCCGGCAGCCTGGTGCTCGGGGCAGCGGGTCGCCTCGTGCAGGCGTCCCCCGGGCTTGGAGTGCCTTTGTCCCCCACTCACCAGAGAGCACCCGCGGAAGTGGTCGGCGGGGGGCAGCCGGGCGGGGATCCAGGAAGAGGGAGGTGGGCGTGGGGCGGAGGGGCGCGAGCCGGAGCACCCCCAGGGTGGCGCGGCCAGGCAGGGAAGGGGGCGGCCGGGTGGTGATTGGCTGGGCCCCGACAAGAGCACCGGGCCAAGAACAAAAGAGAGCGGGCGGCGGGCGTCCTCGGAGTAGGCGCTCCCGCCCGCCCGGCGCGGGCTTCGGTGCTGGGGGAGGACGCACCCACCGCCCGCTCGCCCGCCCGCCCAGCAGCCGGGCTGGCGCGCTCCGTTTCTCCGCGAAAGCCGGCCGTGTACCTAGAAATTAACCGGCCGGCGCGGGAAGGGAGGGGAACGGGGCGGGGGGGATGCTGAGCGCGCGCGAGAACAATAATAAGATCGTGTTTGCGGTCGCTGCCCGAGGAAGAATTCAGAGCAGACGCGAGGCCCAGCGCTCGCGCCGCGCCCGGGAGCCCGGGAGCCCGGGAGGGAGGCCGCCGGCGGCGGCATGAGGCGGGCGACGCGGCGCCTGTGAGCAACGCGCGGCGGCGGCGGCGGCGGCGGCGGCGGGGACCTCGGCGCGGCCGGACGCGAGAGCAGCGAGCGGCCTGGGGCGCCCCTCCCCCGCTGCCGGGCCGTGATTTGCCGGGCCTGCTGCGCCCCCCGCCCATCCCTCGCTCAGC